>WSTJ01000222.1:0-33476 GCA_019623705.1 Ceratobasidium sp. 428 | reverse complement strand
GGACAATTCAGAACCTACGAACTAGTGTCTCGCAAATACACCTGGTCATCCCTTAAGAAATCCGTCAACGATTATGTGGCACACTGCGAATCTTGCATTAGGAATAAACACAGCAATCAAGTACCACCCGGCTTACTAAATCCCATTGAACTACCGTTGAGACCTTGGGAAGAAATCACTTATGATCTAATTACACAACTCCCAGAATCTGAAGGTTTCAGTGCCATACTTACGGTGGTAGATCGGTTGTCTAAAATGGTACACTTTATTCCTACGACATCAGACGCCACTGCTATCGATATCGCCAACTTGTTTGTTACCTACGTTTGGAAATTGCATGGTCTACCAAAGAAAACTATTTCAGACCGCGGCCCCAACTTCAACTCCAAATTCTTACGTCAACTATACAAGAGATTAGATATTAAACCTTCCTTCTCTACTGCCTATCGCCCCCAAACAGATGGACAATCAGAAAGGGCAAATCAAGTGGTAGAAGGTTTCTTAAGGCACTACATCTCTCACCGGCAGGACAACTGGGTTGCATTGTTACCTATGGCTGAATTTTCTTACAACAACGGTATCCAATCATCTACAGGCCAAACACCCTTTTTTGCCTGTTACGGGTTCCACCCTCAGTTCACTGTAGGAGACTCAGACACCAAAGACGTACCGGCCGCGGACGAAAGAGCAGACTGGTTGAAAAACAGTTTTGATGAACTACGCGCAGCCTTGGAGAGTTCTAACCAAAAAATAAAAGAATTCTACGATCGAAAACATCGCGCGCCCATCAAGATCGAGATTGGAGATAAAGTATTTATAGATGGTCGAGACATACAAACAGATCGTCCCTCCAGGAAACTAGCTGCTAGACGTCTTGGCCCTTTCCAGGTCTTGGAGAAAATTGGGTCCCACGCGTTCAAGTTAAAACTCCCCCATACAATGAAGGTTCACCCAGTATTCCACGTATCAAAAGTTCTTCGAAAACAAGACGATCCGTACCAACGCGAACCCATACCACTTCCTCCTGTAGTAACACCCGAAGGAGAAGAAGAGTTCGAGGTCGAAAAAGTCCTTAACTCAAAAAAGTTTAGAAGAACCGTAAAATACCTCATCAAGTGGAAGGGTTACAGCCAAGCAGACAATACATGGGAACCGTACGAACATCTGACCAATGCAAAGGAAGTCCTACAACAGTACCATCGCAGACACCCAAGAGCCGAGAGGGATCCTCGGGTCTAGACGGGGGGTAGTGTCATGACTTGACACACTTCCTAGAATATATTCTGCTTTTATTATATTTTTCTTTCATACTTTCCTTCTATGGAACATTTGTCATAACCTTACTCATCATTTGTAATCTTTGTCATCAGGGTTCTTAGTCATCGATCACGTAATCATGGAATGTTCCAGAAGTCTGACTAATCCTTCCTATTTCACATCTGATATCAAATTAGTCTTGACTCATTCTTTGTACGCGTAGATACAAGGCTGTGTTCCCTGTTGTATATAACCCAGGGCAAGTTCGCGGTTACAGACCAAGAACTTGACCTCCTAGTCAATTACAGTTCTCCTCATATCCCCTTGGTCACTGGGCTATCAGTCGCCCATACCACTTAGCTTATCACCCATCACATCTTAGAGGACTCTGACAGATGTCTTCGTGATTGTCTACCTGGATGACATCTTAATATTTTCCAAGGACCCGAAGGACCACCCTGGCCATGTCACAGAAGTTTTATCTCGTTTAAAAAAGCATAACCTATACTGTAACTTAGAAAAATGCTTTTTTGACGTCACAGAAATCGACTACCTTGGCTTAATCGTATCCCCCGAGGGAGTACGTGTCGATCAGGAAAAGGTTACTAGCTGTCGACTGGAAGATTCCACACAACGTCAAGTCCCTCCAGGAATTCCTTGGATTCGTAAACTTTTATTGTAAATTTGTACCTAACTATTCGGCCAAAGCTCGTGCACTATTCAACCTACTTCGAAAGGATGCTATCTGGAATTGGGATAAGGACGCTCAAGAAGCATACGAGGCTCTCAAACAAGCACTCAAATCAGCTCCGTTGTTAATTCAGCCTGATCCGGCCAAGCAATTTTACCTGGAAACAGACGCATCAGATCATGCCACTGGAGGAGTCTTGTCTCAGATTGCAGATGACGGCAGAATGCATCCCATTGCATTTTTGTCGAAATCTTCGTCACCTGCTGAAAGGAATTATGATATCTGCAATAAGGAGCTACTAGCAGTAATCAAATGCTTCAAAGAATGGCGCCACCTGCTTGAAGGTACGGAACTACCAATCCAGGTTTTATCAGATCATAAGAACTTGGGGTATTTCCAAACCACCAAGGAGCTTAGAGGGCGCTTAGCACGCTGGGCAAACTTTTTAGCAGACTTTAATTTCCAAATCTTATATCGGCCTGGGGCCCAAAACAAACGAGCGGATATTTTATCTCGCAAGGAGGAACACCGTCCTGAAGGGGGGGGTGAAAACTCCGTTTTGCTGCCTCCAGATCTCTTTATTGCAGCAACAACACCCAATCACGACTTAGATCAAATGGTGAAAGACGGAGTGTTAGAGGACCCACGTTTATCAAAAGTCATCACAGCACTTTGCGATAATGAAAAAGTCAAGGATTGGGAATGGGACGATGGCTTCTTATGGTTCAAGGGCAAGATCTATGTGCCTAATGACAAAGAACTACGAAAACAAATATTGGAAAGCCGTCATGATAACATCGCGGCAGGACACCCCGGCCAATTCAGGACTTATGAACTCTTATCCAGAAAGTACATATGGTCGTCCATGAAGAAGTCAGTCAATAATTACGTCTCACACTGCGAATCCTGTATACGCAACAAACATAGTAACCAGGTACCCCCAGGCCTACTTAACCCCATCGAACTTCCACTTAGGCCTTGGGAGGAAATTACTTATGACCTGGTCACCCAGTTGCCAGAATCAGAAGGATTTGACGCTATCCTGACAGTAGTTGATCGATTGTCTAAAATGGTCCATTTCATACCAACCATGTCCAATGCCTCAGCAATTGATGTTGCTAATCTGTTTGTTACCTACATCTGGAAATTACATGGCTTGCCCAAGAAAACCATTTCGGACAGAGGACCTAACTTTAATTCTAAATTCCTGCGACAACTGTACAAACGCCTCGATATCAAACCATCCTTCTCTACTGCCTATCGCCCTCAGACAGACGGCCAATCAGAAAGGGCAAACCAAGTAGTTGAAAGTTTTTTGAGGGCAATACGTATCACATAGGCAGGACAATTGGGTCTCTCTACTTCCTATGGCAGAATTCTCCTACAACAACGGTATCCAGTCTTCAACAGGCAAAACACCATTTTTTGCTTGTTATGGTTTCCACCCGCAGTTTACCATTGGAGATACGGACACTAAAGATGTACCGGCAGCGGATGAACGTGCAGACTGGCTCAAGGATAGTTTTGACGAACTACGCGCGACACTAGAAACTTCCAACCAGAAAATAAAGGAGTTTTATGATCGTAAACATCGCGCACCAGTCAAGGTTAATGTCGGAGACAAAGTGTTCATTGATGCCCGAGACATACAGACAGATCGTCCATCAAGGAAGCTATCGGCTAAACGTTTAGGGCCATTCCAAGTGCTTGAGAAGATCGGTACCCATGCTTTCAAATTGAAACTACCTCACACCATGAAAGTTCACCCTGTCTTCCATGTCTCAAAAGTACTATTGAAGGAAAATGACCCGTATGAACGAGAACCTATCCCATTACCTCCTGTGGTAACACCTGAAGGGGAAGAAGAGTACGAAGTCAAAAAAGTTCTGAACTCCAAGAAAATCCGAGGTCGGGTTAAATATTTGATTCAATGGAAAGGCTATGGACCAGCGGACAATACCTGGGAACCTTACGAACACTTAGTCATTGAGTCTAGACGGGGGGTAGTGTCATGACTTGACACGCTTCCATAAATATGTTTAGGATTTTATCATATTTTTTTTGATGTACTTTCCTTTTATGGGACATTGGTCATCTGCTTACTTATCATCTTTGTAATCTTTGTCATCAGGGTCACGTGATCATAGAATATTCTGGAAGCCTTAGTCATCCGCTATTTCACACCTAATATCAAATACCTGTATGACTCAGTTCGCTTCTCAGTTTGTACTCGTAGATACATGGCTGTGTTCCCTGGTGTATATAACCAAGGGCAAGTTCGAGGTTACAGACCAAGAACTTGACCTTTTCGTCAACACAGTTCTCCTTACATCCACTTGGTCACTGGGCTATCAGTCGCCCATACCACTTAGCTTATTGTTTACCACACCTGAGAGGACTCTGACAGTAGTCTACTCATGAAGAAAACCTTTGCGCATTCTGATGCGATCTGAATATTGTTATTGCTGAACTTCGAGCGGGGCTAGGGCGCCAGGGAGGTGATAATATAGGACATGTATCATTGCCCTCTCGAGTTGGTCGCTCGGCCTAGTATGAGGAAAGTGACTAGATGTTAGATGGCCTTGTGATTGTACAACTTCAGGCACACAAAAGCTGGCCATACAAGCGATAATATTGGTAAGTATTGTCAGAGGTGTGGGACAACAAAACCTGCCCACACAGAGCAATAATATCATACTCCGCTCACATCGCGGCTCGGAGTAATATCTTCAGCACAACGAGGCCGGCTCGCCTGGGCCAGCCAGTGGGTAAGATGTATGCGTGGGGTATAATGCTTATTGGGTACGCGCAGAAGCTGAAGATAATAATGCTTGGGGCCAACACACAGATATATTATACAAACGTGCACGTACACACCTAGTGGCAACAGTTATCTAATGTAGCGCTAGCGTATCGTGGCGGTACACTATTATTATCGTCGCCGTTCTGCCAGCCAGTCGGGGGCGACGCTATGATAATAGCAGCCAGCCTAATCTAAGTTGGTGTGTGGCAGAACAGGCGCTGGTGGTCCAGCCTGGCAAGCGTAGCGCCGAGCGCTACGCCGCTATCCTCACACTCTGGCGCGGTGTTATTGTCGAAATATCGCAATAAATATCGTAGAGTGGGGTTCATGGGCTGGCGAGATGGTAACATCGTCCCCTGGCAACGGTTACAGTTCGTGTATGCGCTTTGTAACAGGTCGGACCGTGTTCAGTAATGAGACGGGGGAGTGTATTGTCATACCTTGTGGCTTCATATTATCATCGTTGAGCCGCAGCATAACTGCTCTGAAAGCAGAGCAGCAATAATATGACGGGTCTACGCAGTACTAAATATGCTTACAATAGGTCAGGTTGCGTTCAGTAATTGGTTGGGGGGAGGGGTAATATCATACCTTCGGCCGAAGCGTCATTATCGTCAGGTCGTAGCGCGCTTGCGCCTATGACAGAACGATGATAGTACAGCGGGAATAACACGAGGCTGTTTACAGGCCTACAGTTTTGTGATCAAAAAGCAAACGAAAGCTAATGGCAAAAGGAACGGTATAACATTATCTTCGGGTCGCGGGGGGCGACAACAATATCGGACTCACTCATTTTCATCCCGAGTAGCATGATCGTCCATAGACGGAGACACTGGCAAAAACAGCGCGATACCGAGCATTGGACCCCCAAAACCGGTCACAGCTCGCGTCTAGGTCTGGTGGGATGACAATAAAAAATCGCCTCGCCGGCACTAGCGTAGGCCGTGAAACATTGCACTGCATGATGTCCGAAAGATGCAACCGCTCACGGCAAAAAATGTGGCCTATCACAAGGAAGCCGCCAATCCAGCGGCTCTGCCGCGCTTGGGGCAGGTCACCTTTGCCGGTAACATAGGGGGGTGTGGCGTCGATCCAAGATGCCCTCCAGGTGGGGGCTGGTCCGTAGGTAACATCGAGCGTCCTTAAAGCGCTGAACTGCGAAACAGTACTTGTTCTTGTAGAAAGGTGATATCAAAGATGCATAGTTGAACAAGTTCTTTGCATTCATGGGATGGCTCGCCATGCCATATTTGACAGTGACATTCGTCTGCTCCGAGGGTAGCAGGCTCTCATCAGTTTTCCTTTACTGCTCACGCGCCAAAAGTACCTTAAATTTATTCATTTCAAGCACATACAGTTTAAGACCCACGTATTTAATCCTACGTCGGCCTCGGAAATTGCGAGCTACTTATAGAAAAGACGTTAAACAATCTCAACTATTGTACACAGAGGTTGACGGGCGGTCTCAACGGTCGGCGGGTTACTCTTTTGAGCCAGCTGCCAAACCTTCCCTTCAGGGTTTGATGCAAGGAATCACTTACGCAAGCTGCCACAGGGCCAACAGGGTCTTCCGTGACGGGAGAAGGCCGGAAACCGAGCTTGTCACTCCGCGTTTCCATAATAAGCGCCATGTTTCGAAACCGTACCCTAGTCTCGACTGTAAACGCCGCAACGTCAGGAAAAACCCCCGGAGTAAATTTGATGTTATTTACCGTTATTTACTCATTTTCCCCATTTTCTATCCCCCCATGTAAATTACCCGTCAGTTTACCCACCTAGGAGCCAAATTTACCCCCCTATGTCATGAATAGTATAAACTTTGCCTAGAGGTGGGAAAATTCACCTACCGCAGAGCAAATAAGCCTCACAGAAAGATAGATTTGCCTTGAAGAACGTAAATTTACATCCTGCGTAGGCATATGACACCAATCTGAGGTAAATAATTCCGCATATACCACCTATGCTAATAGTTCCGCTCCGTAAGAGGTCCACGAGCACACATTTGACAATAAATGTGTCTCAATATGTTTATTCGGTTATTATAGACACGCGCCACTAGCAGATACATAAGAGAATTGCTGAATCTTGTACGTGTGTGGCGGATACACGAATGAAGTGCGAGACGTTGGCGAAAGAAATGAGGGAGTAGGAAACGAGCCAGACGAGCGGGAGAGAAAGAGGATCGAAAGATGTGATACAAAGAGGATAGTACGAGAGTGTGTAAAACAGTGAGACAGATATTTGTGGCCGGGGGAACAATCGAGTCCCACGACAACAGTCAGTAGGAGTATGAAACAGGCGGGGTAGCCACATACGTACAGATAACAGAAAGAAGCAGTCTCACGCGCAGCGGACTTGTGGCACGGTGTTTTGCAGGAGGTGTGCGGATGTAACAAGCAGTGTGATACCTAACGTTGGGCCAGGGTATTAGCGTCAGCGGCCGTCGAACTGTCCCAAAAACTAATTACTGACCGCGCGATAGTTCACAATTAAAAGACGCAGGGGGAATCAAGCATCAAACGACCGGAGCGGGTGGCGGAGGGGGCCAAAGTGCTCATTTGGTGGGCCTCACAGTCGTTGTACGTAGATAAGTGGTTGATTGTTGTACGCTGAGCGGATGCTACTGCAAGGTGTGTGGCGCGTTGGATGCGGCGGACCCGTGTCGAAGTCGAAGGATGGTTGTGGATTCAAGTTACCTTGTAGGCATCGGCGTATTTGTATCCAGTCGGACCTGATCGGCGCTTATGGGGCCGCGTCAGGGCCGCGTCACCCTTACTCAGCCTCTTGAGTACACTGCGTAAGCTCACTCCAGCCTCCCACCTTGTTCTCCCATAGTCCACCGGCCACCAAATAGGCGGTACCGACCTTGTCGTTGCCCGGCGAATAGGTCTTTCTCTGCGCGCGAAGTCGGTACGCCGCCCGGACCCGCTCAGTTGCCTTCCCTCGTTGGGCAATCCCGCCCCTTCCGACCCCCTCCCGCGCCGTCTGGCCGCCCTGAATGGGATAGTCGACATGCCTCGCGCCCGAGTGCAAATACACACCGCTGCGATGAGCAGAGCTTGTCAAACGGGCCGTAACAGCGCGCTGTGCCGAGTATAAGGCGTAACAGGACACGACGCAGCCACGAGACGGGTTCCCCATCATTGAGCCCAAGGCGCAACACCTCAGCCCGGCCTCGGGAACGACGCCCGCCAGCTGTGCTTGTATGGTCACCCCACGGCCGCGACGACCCGTGCGCGCTGCGCACCAGTGCGAATACGACTTAGCGCGTTCAGCGTGCACGTCAAACGGCCACAACCACCCAGCATGCCGAGAACGCGGCTCGAGGAGACCCACTATGCCCGCACCTTGCGTCCGGGCTGTACCCTTCTGAATACTCGAACGATCATAAACCGTTTTTATAGCTTGATTCCTGGTAAGTAGACTTGCGATATCACGATCCTATCTTATGCGCATGCTAACTAGATTAACTTAGATGTACAATACCCAAAGACCTTCGCGGTCATTGCGCATCCTTCGCCTTTACCGGTTCATTTCCATCCCGACTGAAGCGTGCAGCAACGATTCTGCGCTTGTCAGCTCATAGCTGTGTCCTCCCTTCTGTTACGCGTATTTCGTCTTGTGTATGTCCTCGCGCCGTGTGTCTGTTTGCCGTGTGTCTTTGCCGTTTGTCTTTGCCGTTTGTCTTTCGGCCGCTTATCTTCGTGTCGCGTATCTTCAAGAATGTTATCTCTTCATAACCCACCACGGCGTGTCAGTGTCATGAGTATCAGCCCACCCTCGCGTCATCAGTAAGTAGTTGAGATGCGCTAGTAAGCACAATGCCATTTTCACCTACGGTTGACCATTAAGCCACAATTTTCCCTCGGGGTGCGTCATTTACCACCCCCGGCACATTAGCGTAGCCGGAGGTAAATGATGAGTAAACCAGCTCAACCGGAGGGTAAACGCCGGTAAATTCGGCTCCCTCTAGCGGTTACAAGGTGTGACCGATCCGGTTTGCCCTGATCGGGCAAATTAGCCGCCGGGGTTTTTCCTGACGAAGGCACGCTTCGCGTGCCGATCCTCACTCCATAATCTTGGCCATGTAATTTGCCGGTCGCAGGGATTCTAGAATCCTGCCAGCTCAACAGCACTGCAGCCTACGCTCGGCGCCTTCTAGAGGCATATAATACGGATTAGGCATCGAGTATCCCAGTCAACACCTAGGCCACCCAAACCAGCACTCTCGGTCGAACCTTCCACAAGCAATCAGTCGCCTCGTTTTACCTGTATGCTTGCGAAACTTAGACGACGTTTCCGCCACATCAAGAGCGCGTTGAGGGGTCGGTCTCGTGGCACTGATAGCAACCGGGTTACCCACAGTGGGCTTGAGAAAAATCTTGACGGTTTCGACTGGGCTGGGCTCGATGCGTTGGGCAAGGCACTTGATTGCGACCTCGAGGCATTCCAGCCGCTTGCCTCAGCGGTCGCCAAGCTTTCAACCTGCATCAAGAGCTTCGAGGCAAGTATACGGAAAAGCTAGATAACTAGGCCCTAACTTCATAATATTTGGCACGAACAAATTAGACATGCATGAGAGTTCCGAGCGACAATAGCCAAATTTGTATCGATATGGACGACCTGCTCCTTTGCCTTTCAGAATTCCTCGGCACTGCCGCAAAGTGCAGAATATTAAAACAGGGCGGAATTGTGAACCTCGCTCGGTAAGTCTGTGATGCTACAATATCAGAGATTGGATCTGATATATAGGAGAAGTTCTATGGATGAAGAGACGGAGCCACTACTTTGGCTTGGGGAGAAATGGATAGGCATGCAGATGGCTGATAGGGAGAGCCGAAGTAATGAGGTGCTGAAGCATTTTCGCCGGGTGCAAGTACTGATCGGACAGTTTGTGGTTAGTCTTTGTTTTTGCCTCGCGGGGTTATGTTGTTGATAAGAAGAGGTTTAGCTAAGCGAAAAAGTGAAAATTTGGAAGACGGCGGACGAGCCAGCGGCAGTGAGTATAAATGGAACGAACTCATCTACTCCCTAATTCAACGGCATTCTGCAGAGTGTAATCCTGGATCGCATTCCCCATTCTCCAGCGGCACCGTATCGCTCATCGGACTGGAATATGATATCTCGCACCGTATGTACCCAGAACACGCGTGTCGGCGTACTGCAGGAAATAGAATACTGGGCTCGATACGGCAATAATCGAGGAATATACTGGCTGAGCGGTATGGCTGGCGCCGGCAAGACGACAATCGCATACACAGTTTGCGACTACTTGGAAAGCTCTGGACATCCAACTGCTAGTTTCTTTTGCACACGACATATTTCAGCGTGCCGCAAAGCCAGCCTGATCCTTCCGGAAGTCTCGTACCAGCTGGCACTGGTTTCTCATCCATTCCTATGCGCACTCCATGAGGGGGTGAATCGAAACGTAGTGGTGCAGGAGTGGTCAATCCAGGATCAATTCGAACGCCTGATCGCTACGCCTCTCCGGAAAGTTCGACATACGTTCTCCGCCGACCCAGTAGTAGTAATCGATGCGCTGAATGAATGCGAAGATAGCGGCGCAGTGGATGATTTGCTGAAGGCGTTGCTTGCAGACAAGATCAAAATACTGCCCATCAGGTTCATCATAACCAGTCGCTGTGGGATTGAAACTATTCATTGCGCTCAGAAGGAGAGGATAGACCAAGTAGTAACCGAACAAAACTTGGACAGGATACATTCCACGACTGTTACGGAGGATATCAGGACATACTTGGCATCTGAAATCCCGGGCATCGGCTTGCCTCTGCTGGAACTTGATGGTATGACTGAGCTGTCGGGAGCATTATTCAGACATGCAGCTTTCTTTGTGCGCTATGTCCTTGGAAACGATATGACTCGGATTAGAGAGCGAACAAGCCGACTGTTGGGCTTCTTCTCAGAGCAGGACAACGATATATGGGAAGACACCACCTATGAAGCCATCCTTGATGCAATACTAGACGAAGACTTTCACAAAGAGGAGGAGCTATCTGAGATTAAACTAGTGCTTCATACCGTGATGTGTGCGAGAGTGCCGTTTACAGTAGGCGCTCTGGCAAGCTTTCTAGCAGAACTTCCGGATTTTGGCCTTGCGATACCTCTGGAAAGTGCTCTGCAAGCTCTGCACCCTGTGCTGCAGATTTCGTGGATGGACGGGCTTCTAACCCCTCGGTACAAATCACTTCGGGGCTACATGCTGGATCAGGGGCGCTCCGGAAAGTATTATTGTAATGCTACACAGGATACTTTGCACTGCTTCAACATCATCCAATCATCATCTCCGTCCTACAACATTTGCGACCTCCCATCATCTTACCTTCGAGATAGCGCAGTACCTGGGGTAGATGGAAAGGTGAATAGCACAATCTCACATCACCTACTACGCGCCTGTCGGCGATGGGGAGCATATATAGAGCGATCTCAGCCGAGCGAGGAGCTTTTCGGCGCATTGTATGAGTTTCTCTCAAGTAGGCTGCTTCTATGGATGGAGGTTCTGAACCTGAAGCAATGTATGCACGATGGACTTGAGCAGCTGCGCAAAGCAAGCGCCTGGTTGGAGGTACGAGAGAGCAGAGACCTAAATAACTCAGTGACTTACAAAGACACAGGTAGTAGGAGGTCCAGACAGTATCCGGACTCTTCTCGAAGATGCTGAGCATTTTGTTGAAGCCTTTTTGTCGAGCCCCTTGTCCGAGCACACGCCTCACATCTACGTGTCGATGCTTGCACTTTGGCCAGCAGATAGGCCAGTATCGCAACACTATATGCAACAAATACCGGGATCAGCGAAGATGAAATGGACCCAGCGTAACGGGAAACGACAAGGAGTGTATTGGCTCGGCAGCGCTGTACAATGCGTGGCGTACTCACCGAGTGGTGGATACATTGCTGTCGGCGTGTGCGATGTGATTCAGTTTCTGGACACATGTACTCAGCAGATCATCAGCGAGTCATTCAAGGGTCACGCAGATTCGGTCCTTTCAATCGCATACTCGCCCGATGGCGCTCATATCGTGTCTGGCTCATCCGACAATACCATTGGCATCTGGGACATACATACTGGGCAGCTGATAGGTCAGCCACGCCAGGGTCACGCCGATTCGGTCCTTTCGATCGCATACTCTCCCGATGGTGCTCACATCGTGTCTGGCTCATCCGACAATACTATTCGCGTCTGGGATGCACAGACTGGGCAGCCAATAGATCAGCCACTGCAGGGTCATACACACTCGGTCCGTTCGGTTGCATACTCGCCTGATGGCGCTCACATCGTTTCTGGTTCATCCGACCACACTATCCGCATCTGGGATACACACACTGGGAGGTCAACAGGCCGGCCACTGGAGGGTCACACAGGTTGGGTCAACACAGTTATATACTCGCCCGATGGCGCTCGCATCGCATCTGGCTCAGATGACAAAACCATCCGCATCTGGTGCACATACACAGGGCCATACACAGGGCGACCGACAGGACAACCGCTCCGGGGTCACGCGGATTCGGTCCGGTCAGTTGCATACTCGCCTGATAGCGTTCAAATCGTGTCTAGCTCGGACGACAAGACCATTCGCATCTGGGATGCACACACCGGCCAGCAAATAGGTCGACCATTCCACGGCCACACAGATTGGGTTCGGTCAGTTGCATACTCGCCCGATGGCGCTTACATTGTGTCTGGCTCGTTGGACAAGACCACTCGCATCTGGGATAGATATAATGGGCAACTAATAGGTCAGCCACTCCAGGGTCACACACATTCAGTATGGTCAGTTGCATACTCCCCTGACGGCACTCGTATCGTGTCTGGCTCACGTGACCACACCATTTGCATATGGGACGCACGCACCGGCCAGCTGATAGGTGAGCCACTCCAGGGTCACACAAGCACAGTCGTGTCAGTTGCATACTCGCCCGACGGCGCTCACATCGTATCTGGCTCATCGGCTAAGCCCATTCGCATCTGGGATGCAAACACCGGGCGGCCAATAGGTCGGCCACTCCGTGGCCACACAGATTCGGTTTGGTCGGTTGCATACTCGCCTGATGGCGCTCGCATCGTGTCTGGCTCAGACGACAACACCATTCGCATCTGGGACGCACACACTGGGCACTCGATAAATCAGCCACTCCAAGGTCACACGGATTCGGTCTGGTCGGTTACATACTCGCCCGATGGCGCTCATATCGTGTCTGCCTCATCCGATAAGACTATTCGCGTCTGGGACGCACACACCGGGCGGCCAATAGGTCAGCCACTCTATGGTCACACAGACTGGGTCAACTCAGCTGCATACTCGCCTGATGGCGCTCGCATCGTGTCTGGCTCACGGGATCATACCATTCGCGTCTGGGACGCATGCACCGGTCAGCCCATAGGTCAGCCACTCCGGGGTCATACACATTCAGTCCGTTCAGTTGCATACTCGCCCGACGGCGCTCACATCGTGTCTGGCTCATTAGACAAGACCATTCGCATCTGGGACGCAGGCACCGGGCAGTCAATAGGTCAGCCGCTCCAGGGTCACACAGATTCGATTTGGTCGGTCGCATACTCGCCTGATGGCGCTTGCATCGTGTCTGGTTCACACGATAACACCATCCGCACCTGGGATGCCGGCATTCAGTCTCCCATAGGCTCTCGGCTCCATTATCCCGAGTCACCTCCTAGTTCCGGTATGTACCTCCCTCTCCCTTGCGTGCTCTACGCCTTACCGTGCAAGCTCGATTACCTCAGTATCCAGCCCTCAAACACCATCTACACAGGAGGACGTTGGCTCAGCAAACCCACAGGGTACGTGCGTTCGGCTATTTCATATCCTTTCGTTTTCCGCATGTCATTTCTTCATCTCGTCCGCTCTTCTCATCTTCGTTTCTTCAGACACGATCCTGGCTAAGTATTGGCAACTTAATGCGGATGGATGGGTAGTCGACTCGAATGGACATCAACTCGTTTGGGTCCCCTATAAGATTAGAGCTCACCTCGCGCGTCCTCCTACTCAACTCATCATCTCTCCAATTGGTGGGGCGAGTCTCGACTTCAGCGATGTAAGGCTTGGCGAGGACTGGGCCCGCTGCTTTGACGAAAAAAGCAGCTCTCCAGTCGAGCCGAGCTGACATCGTGGAATGCTGAGTTCGTGGGAACACCTCGTACACCTTTTACTGAATCACGGTAAACGCGACCATTCTCACCCGTTTTCTTCAGCTAGATACGTTTCGTATGATTTGGTCATATTGCATTGTACATCCGTGAACATATAATAAACAGTTATCTTCAAATGTGGCGCCGTGACTGAGGGTGCTTTTGGCGTGTTGTTGGGACTAAATTACTCGACCGCGAGCTATCATTGTCCAAGAAACTTTTTCATTCGTTTGGGGATCTGTAGGACCGGTATTGGGTGTGTGTCGTGGGTGAGGACGGTGGCGCAGGTGGGGATAGACTTCATGACGTCACTGCTAACATTTCAACGAGCTTCAGGGCTCAATGACAGAATTTGAAATCACGCCACTCGCCGGTTGCACCCACGTCACGCGCCTCGATCACGTCCAGCAGCCCTCATCTCGAACACCACCTCTATTTTACCAACCCATCACGGCTGGATGCTACACTATGGAGACCCACCGAATCTACGCGCGCTGCAATGTCCCAATAAATGACCTCGTGGTAAATCCGCCCTATTTATCCTTGACCAGCTCCCGATGCGTGTTCTTGTCACGTCAGCTGCTTACTCCACCATATTCATAATCCTCTATAATACTCGATACTTTAGTCCAAAAAATCGTAATAAAGAAAATATGTGTGTCCGTCTATTGGTGAGTCTACTTGCTTCGCCCTACTCTTTGCTGGCCAAAACGCTAACCCATGCCTGATGTTAGAGGGTCGCTTGTTTGTAGTGCAACTCGCGTGCCATCCTTCGAGACATGTGTCAATAATCGCGTTGGCGGCGAATTAGGGCCAGCTGTGGCTCGAGGGTAGCTTGCTGTCCAGGTGGGGTATTCTACTCGCCTGTCCCGAATCATTTTATTGACCGATGTCGGTGGTTGCAGAGCGGCGCGGGGCAGCATCTCGGCTAGCGTCAAGTCCCAGTTGACTAGGTTGATCATGTTGCATATGTAACTCTAGATGAACAAGCGTAGGGCGCAGTCCATAGTGAGCAGAGTTGACATTTTTCCTAATATATCTCCCTAATGCATACCCGCTGGCAGCCAACCCCAGCGTGACCACCCGCCTCGCCGCCGGTTCTTTAGGCGACTCGTCACGCAATCTCGTGTCGACCGTTGCATTCTACTCCACTCAACCGCGCAGCGAGCAAGTTACAGGAACTCATGCTAATCTGCAACTGCTCGGGCTCTTACACAGGTTGGTGTTTCTCTTTAACTTGGCCTATATATATGACATTGAGTGCATTATTGTAGACACCACAAAAACACAACGCTAAATTACCTACTATCTATCTGAGAGGGGTGGCTCAAAACGCTGCGGCTTTGGCTGCGTCGAGCACCGAGCCGCAGACGCTTTAGCCAGGGATTTGGTGGGCTAACCGAGAACTGGCGACCGTACAGGTGAGACTTTCGTGTTGCTTAAAGCCAGAGTAAATATGCTGATATGATGTACAGCACGCTGGCCGCTGCAGCCTTAGCACTTGTCGGATAGATCCACCTGTGGTATTCGCATTCATCATCATATGTCCGCTCTTCACTCTAAACACGTCGAGGATATCAACAACACTACCCCATAGACAATTTCAAACGACGCCGCTTAATATCCATCCCTGATCCCTTCCTTAAACGACGCCCCTGCCTCTGGCTATGCATCCTAGTTCCTATTGTGGTCTATATTCCCCTCTATTCCTTGCATTCGCCATGATCTCTGCCCTTCTGCAAACCGTTAGGGACGAAATGTACATACACGTCAGCTTCTTCTCCTGTTTCTTCTTGTCTAGCGTCTACGTCTACATAACTGCGCTGGGTCTGAGTAACAAGTGATGGTCACAAGTTTGGCGTCGATCCTGCTAATCCTGGCAAACGTGGCTGTTGGGACACCGCGGCTTGAGCTCCAGTCATGCTTCTATCAGTACAGGCATGCGTTTGCTGTTTTGTGAGCTCCTATTCGTCTTCTGTGCGTTGATCTCCGGTCTCGCCAAAGGTCCCCTCCAAATAGTGATTTCGTATCTTCTGTCAGACATCGACTGGCGTTTTCTGTGATTGTAGCAACAACACATAATCCTCGTACCGCTCTGCTCGGCATTCAGAATCACCCTGGACTCAACGCGGGCTGCAAAGGAGGAACCGAGGGAGGACAAGGGAGCTGGGAAGGCGTGACGAGTGGTATTACTGTGTAAGTTTCTCGGTCGAAAATCATCTACGTGTATGTGAAGTCCTTGCTTTACCCATAAGTATTTTGCTATTGATGATAACCGTAGGCTATATAATTTATGTCTCACATGGTTTGCCGGCGGCATGACATAAGCGACGGCCACTTCGGGCAGCTCATCTCGCCGAGCTCAACCACCTCTCGTCCAGCCTCACATGCGTGGATCTGTGCGCATCGGGCTGTCTGAAGCTGTGTGCGGAGATTACGATGCCACGAGCATCAGTAAACAGCTCCAAGGTGGACTAGTCAGAGCAGCATATATATACGACGCGCTACGCTTTGTTCGTGGCAGACAGCATCATCCCAGGCCACACTCGACGCCGACTCAACTAGACTCGGTGCAATTATGAGCAATATTTCAATGTCTCAGGAAGGCGAAGCGGGTCATTCGTCGGTGAGTAGTTGCTCGTTCAATCGTCCAGAAATGCGAGATGTATTGATCATCCTGATCTACCCAGGTCTCTATTGATCCTCGTGAGCGGGTAAGCACTGCATATATTACGGAGAAATCTACGGCCCGGTGACAACAGTTTGATCCTCGTACGAAGATCTTTGGCCCAACGACCCCCATCGGACTCATACTTGCCAACGTGCCGAACCAGGTTCCAGGATCGACCTTCTCCACCCGGGTAGCCACCGCTCTCCGCTTCTTCCAAGGCCAACTACCTACTCTCCAGGCTCGGCACCGAGCACAGCAAGATGCTCGAGCCCCAGCCAGCTCGGCCAACTCCCTAGCTGCTGTGCTTTACTCCATCGCAAACCTGGCGGAGATACAACATCGCGAATCCTTCAAATCGGAAGATCTCGATCTATCGATTAGCAGTTCTATTGAAGGGGTAAAACTCCTCCCAGACGGACATCCGCAAAAGGCTATGTGGTTACCGTTTCTAGTCTATTTGCTCGAGAAGCGAGCTCAGGCTTCGGGTAACATCGGCGACGTCGACGACGGAATTCGTTACGCACATCAAGCTTTGTCTTGCTCGTCCGAGGCGAGCGGATTTGTACTGGGCCTGATGAGAGACCTGAGCGCTCTTTACTTGCGAAAGTACGAGGCTTTGAATGAGCTTGTGGATCTGGAAGCGTCGATCCAGTTTGGCCAGAATGCTCTATCTATGGCTCCGAATGACTGGCCGGGGTTACCTGAGCTAGCTGGTTCGCTCGGCACCTGTTATCTACGCAGATCGCACCGGCTCGGCACGCCGGAAGACCTCGACAAGAGCGGTATGCTTATCGAGCGTGCACTTCAGTTTCGTCCAGACTTTCCCGCAAGACACCTGTGGCTCGCGAACCTCGGCACTGTCTACCGGTCGTTGTTCAAGCACTTCGGGCGGGACGAGGACGTCGAAAAGGCGATCGTATGCTACCACCGAGCCGTATCCAGGGCCGAAGAGCTTCAGGACTCGAGTCTTCCGGGAGTCCTAAGTCAGCTTGGTATGACGTACCAAGCCTTGTTCTCGCGAACCCAGAAGCCGGAGCATATAGAGAGCGCGGTGGACTACCAGAACAAGGCCGCTGAACTCACTCCAGACGGGCACCCACACAAGCCCAGGATCCTATGTTCGCTTGGACAGGTCTATGGTGTTCGATCCAGCGTGTTCCACGAGCCTGAGGACTTCGATAGAGAGAGGATCTACTACGAACAGGCAATGGAGCTGGGCGACGACGAGCATCTCGATCGATCGATATTGCTCTACAGTCTTGGCGGCTGGTACCATGCCAACTTCGGAAGGACAGGGGACAAAGAGTCTATAGACGCCGCCATCAGGCTACTTGAGCAGGCATGGTCGCTTCACCCCGCCAACTCCTCAGAACATCGTTTCAGTCTTGGCCTTATATATCGAGCCAGGGATGGAGTCGGAGACGTTGAACGGGCCAGAGACTTGTTCAAGCAGGCTGCTCAAGACCAGACCGGAACTGCTGTGTTCAGGCTTTCCAGCGCGAAGGAGTGGGCCAAGGTCTGTCCAGACGGTTCGGATACCAAGTTCGAAGCCTATGCCTACGCCATAACCGTGCTTTTGCCCCTGACCATCTGGATCGGTGTTTCGACCGATCGCCGACACGAGTCGCTAGTCTTCGACGTCAAAGACCTGATCGCCGCAGCTGTAGCGTCCGCCGTCTCGGCTGGGAGGTACGACGCTGCGGTGGAATGGTTCGAGCAAGGACATGCGATCGTGTGGAGGCAGATCTTACAGCTCCGTACGCCTCTCGACGAAGTATACGCCGCCGATCCTCAGTTGGCGACCGAGCTCGGAAACGTATCACGCGAGCTTGAGATCGCGTCGTCCAAAAAGGCGACACCAGACCGGCACGGACGGTTGATCGAGCGCTCGTCGCTAGATGAAGCTCAGCGCCACCGTCGGTTGGCGCAGCGACGCGAAGAGCTGGTGGATGCTATTCGGCAACTACCTGGGTTCGAAGACTTCCTACGTCCCCCGACAGCTCGGAAGCTTTTGAGCGGTATCCGCGATGGAACCGTCGTGATAGTCAACTTGTACCGGGATCAGTGCGATGCACTCATTCTTGCATCCGGCTCAGAGGATATCGTACACGTGCGACTGACAGAAGTTTCGCATTCGAAGGTAGAGAACGCGCATACCAAGCTCTTGCGGTCCATTCCGGGACAGGGTGCCCGGCGAGGCGTGGTGAGCTCGAAGTCACGGCCTGTAGACTCTTTCAGGGACGTCTTAGGAGCGCTGTGGCGAGATATAGTAAAACCAATAGTCGTGCAAATAGGTATAACGGTATGTACGGTCAGCGAAGCAAGGCTGAAACAGTGCTTATATGCGATACGTTTGTAGCATATACCCACTTCAGGACGTTTGCCACATATCACCTGGTGTACCGCTGGCACCCTGTCCTTTCTTCCCCTCCATGCGGCCGGAGATTACGGCAACATCAAAACGATTGAGGACTATGAGCAATCCAATGTTATTCTTTCCAACCTCGCGGTATCTTCCTACGCGCCGACCATTAGTGTTCTGACCCCTCGCGCGTTTTCTCCCGACACGTTCTCCGGTATACTCGCCGTGGGTCACGGCTCGGCAATTCGAGACTCGAAAAGAAGTCTGAACCCACTACCTAGCACTAAGGACGAGCTGGATCAAATAGAAAGTAGAGTGAAGAACTGGCGTTTCACTCGCCTAGAGGACAGTAATGCTCGTGGCGACGAGGTTCTCGACGCAATGCGTACCCACAGTTGGGTCCACTTTGCGTGCCACGGATCCCAAGACTTGACAAGCCCGATGGATAGCGCGCTTCACCTGCACGACAAGGACATCACTCTCGAGGCTATCTCCCGCCACCCACTTCCGCACGCGCAGCTCGCGTTTCTATCTGCATGCGAGACCGCTACAGGCAACTCGATCCTACCGGACGAAGGTTTGCATTTGGCCGCAGGGCTGTTGATGGCTGGGTACCCGACGGTGATAGCGACGATGTGGTCGATCGGAGACCGGGATGCGCCCATAGTCGCCGGCAATGTGTATGAGCGTTTGCTGGAGGATGGCGTACCGGATAGCCGGAAGGCTGCGCGGGCACTCCACGAAGCAGTAGCGCGTCTTCGGAACGAGATCGGGGTGGACCAGTTTGCGCGATGGGTGCCATACGTTCATATCGGCCAGTAACGACTCTTATCATGATATATATGGTACAAATTGTTCTAGACGTAGAACCACAATATACATATACCATGAGCCATGAGCTGAGTAAATTAGTATTCAACGCTCTACAATCATCGAGTTTTTTCTGTCATGCGAGCAAGGTCATAAATCGAACCGACAAGAATCATGTGCTGAAACTGTTGAGATACTCAGAATGCTTGCTACCTAATGCGAACGGCGAGATACTCGCAAGACGAAGACATGTGTGGGCACGAACTGAGGGCGGGGTGTACCTCCTCACGAAGAAGATGGTAGTGTACGCTGTGTTTGGGATGTTAAGTTACACCATACTAGATTACTGAATGCCAGGTACGAGATCCGAATCAAGGTGTTTCAGTCATCGCACCGCGAGGTATCCAACAGATTTGCGAATGATCGAGAGGAATTGGAAGACACCATATGCGACAACAATCAATTCCGTGAACTGTCTATCGGCTCTGCTAAGGAGGAAGCGGGTCGCATAAATCGGATTTATGGCCAGCCTGATCAAAATTGGAATAGATTTGTGCTAGGCCTTCGAGTTAGCAACTACCCGATACGAGAGTATGTTCAAACGTCAGACGATTGAATCAAACTAGTGATCTGACCCACGAAAGCGCTACTGACGGTACGGAAAGAGTTGTAAAGTCGAGTTTTCGGACCACTTATGAGCCAAAACACAAATGTAGTCTGCACTCTCATAGTAATGGAAGTGCAAAGCTCGCCCAGTGGTTTATCGCTAATTATTTCCATTAGAGGGGTAGAGCGTAGAATAGTGGGCCAAAGCTCTGCCGTGGTCGTGGTGGTCCTGAAAGTAGATACATGTAGGAGGTAAGCGTGGGCTGTGAGATCAATTTGAAATTACCTCGCTCACCAATCACACCCAACCACCACTCATCCCGAACACCATCGGTATCTCGTCGACATGTCATGCCCAGGTATTACACTGCAGCGATACACTAGACCTATGCGCTCAAAGTCTTGCCGGATGATTCACAGCGTGTCCGCCGTTTCTACTCCCGTTCACCCTTGGTTCACATAAGTTCATCACATCGCCTGCTCATGCAACCATATTCCTCACTATGCCACTACTGGAAACTCGTGGTGTCAGTCCTCCCGGGATAAAACGCACGGAACACCATATGCGATCAGGTCATTACCGTAGCCAGAGGGTCGCACGACTTGAGACTGAGAACACAGCAAGCCCTCCACTCCGCCTGCGTCCTCGAATCTTAGCATCAAGAACGCATATCGGAGGATACTTGAGTAGTCGATATCATGCTTACGCGTCAGTCTTGTTCTCGTTCCCCTTGTTATCGAGCTATCGCTGATCTCAGAGGTGCGGTGTGGGCTATAGAGTTGGGGCAGGCGCGCCACTTGAGCGACCAGAGCCGACGGAAACCAGGAAAAGGACCATGCTAGCTGGTTTGAGCGACCGTATATCAGCTCTGTGTCCGGGGCAGCTCGAGCACGTACGGTCTGGCAGCCAAAGGACACCGTCGACTCGAGAATGCGAGGTTCATCCAAGGTCGACCTGCGTTTCTCGATCTTCGTTGATAGATTCCAGACGGCGAAACTGCTACCTGTCCGGCGCATCTCACGTTTTCTCTGCATCTGGGATCTCCGCTGGCGTCTTGCTCCTTGTCAGCATAATGCTCATATCCTCACCCAACTTCGGCGCCCCGATCCCAATTCGTATCATCCGCCGCATGATACAGTACTCGCTTCGTACGGCGGCGTATAAATCCTGGACTACCTCTACCGGTCCAAGGGCTGTTTATCTCGCCCGAACTGGCTGCTCTAGTATCGAGGTTGGGTCGAATCCAAAACGTTAGCGATCATCGACTCTAGGAACCCGATAGGCTTGCTACTAGAAGTCGACACAATGCGCGCAGCGTTGATGATCTACCCAGAAGATTCGTGGATGGATTTGGCGAACGGTGTGTATTGAACCAACACGCGCGATTCTCAAGATCATCCACCGCGTCCCTCAGAACAACTCCTCACCAGGCCGACTTCCTCACGCTGGTCATCCCACTCCACTCTGTCGTCGAGGATATCCGGGAAAAATGTAGAAGACGTAGTGAATACTACGAGCTCGCCAATTCCACCGGGAATCACGACATCACAACTTGGCTAGACCGCGTCCGCCTCTTGGTCTAGGCGCACTGACTCGATTGACCATCCGCCAAAGTGACATTCCAAGTTTTACTCACTCTATAAAGACAACCGAACATGATTTACACTGAAGAAACGCCTGCGCATCACGCGGAACGGGCCCAACCTACTCTCCGCCCCGTGCATGCGCTCTCCGCAGAGGGTTTCTCCTCCTTGTCTCAATTCGATCTCGTCGGCAATTCGATTAATGCGACCAAATACGCGCAGATGATACATAACAGCTTTTGTTCGTGCAAGTTACTGGACCACGTCGAGATTTGTGGTATGAGCGGGGCTGGGTTCGGACACAATGGGGGCGAGTCGTATGCTGGGTTGGCATGCTTTTGTGAGGGTGTGGGGAGGGGGTATCCTGGGAAGCTCAAAAGGTTCGACGAGGTGTTTACGAAGGAGTACGAGTACTAGGTGTACATAGGTCAAACGCAATGGATGTTTTTATTGAATGGCCAATAGCTGGTGGTAAATTATGCACGTCTGGTTACTAACCCTGAAGGCTACATCTCAGCCGCGGGTCCACCTGAACTGGATCTAGAATTAACCATACCACCTTCCGGCTACTAAGTATGAAGGATGATGTTCCCTCGAGCAATTTTTGGGATAACATACACGATGATCGAAAAGTAACGGAAAATATCAACATAACGCATATATCAATGATCTTATTTATGTGCCAACAATGCGGGGACGAGCCAGAGTCAGTCGCGCACTTCGTCTTACGCTGCCATAAGTACGAGAGCGTTCATCAATCAATGTTAGCCTCAAGAGGGAGGAGTTTCCTCAGTTTATGTTTTCTCTTCTGGAACAAGTCTGCTTTTCCCGTTCTGCTTGAATTCGTTAGACGTACGCACGGCTTTGATAATCTCCTTAGATAATCTTTCTTTGTATTTCTCCCTTTCTCTTTCTTCTCTCTCCTCTTCGTCACTCAGTCTGATAGAGCCTCCTAGCATAGTTTACATTACTCTTAGTAGCGCTTCGATCGCGCCGCCCTTAGTTTACAACGTAGTCCCGGGTAAAGTGGCAGCCCGCCTCCGATGTATGCGCCTCGGTCTCTCTTTGTTTTTCTCGTTCGTCTCATATCATGTGATGTCGCACCATAGGGCCGAGCCCCGAAACGACAATAAGTACATGATGTTTCTTTTTTTTTTTAAAAAAAAAGTGTTTCCTGCTTCGATTTGACTTAGAAGACTTGCTTATCTTATTTCTTAGCCTTACATTCCTAGGACTGAGCATCCAGCTCGACATCGGGCCCGTGTTGAACTAACAAAAAGAGGGTGGCCTTGAACATTGTTGTATAGTATATAAAAGCGCATTGAATAAAAGAGTGAATTAGAATTTGGATGATGATATAGTACAAAATAGCGTATCGGCCGCTTTATATACGTAAGAGAAATCTGATCCGAGTCATATATATGCTATAGTCACACTAAATGCGCGAATCAGCTATGGTGAGTACACTTGACTCGGTTCTACTGACTCGAGTATCGACTCATTGTTACATGGTCCTCGAAGGAGGAGCCGCTGTGGCCGCTGTAATAAATATTTCGTGTGAATTATCTAGTTCAACCCGCGCTCGAATATTCGATGCATGGGGAGTGACGTGTAGTCACCAGGGTTTACGATCACGATGGTTTAGGCGAAGCCGGCGCCCCGCGGCGGATGCATAGCAAAGCGCGAGGGCGGGCGGGTCACAACTCGCGCTGAACACAAAAACGTAAAGAACGTACAAAGGGCGAGGTACAAGAACAAGACAATTGAGGACAGAGCGTAGACGAAAACATTAGAGAGACACCAATGACTTTAAGCAACGAAACCCCAAGAAAACGAGACAACAACAAGTGATGAAGAAACAATATAAACTAATCGTGTACAGCCGAGAAATAGATGCGCGACCGAAAAAGAGGGGAGCCATCGACAAGGGAGGGAGCGGCGGGTAGTGCGCAAAAGTCAGATACTGGCGTTGGGGAAGCGAAAACCCTTTGGGCGACGGCTGTGCCGTCGTCCAGACGGGCGCTACTCACCTAGCGCGCAAGCGGGATGAAACCGTGTGGTGTGGCGATCAAGCACAGCGGTTTATCTACGCGCCGGTGAGTCAGCGGATGCGACGCGTCGCGGGCACATAAGGATTGACGCACGCTAATCAAACCGAAAACGAGTTCCCAGTTCCCAAAGGATATTCTGCACAACTGTGCATCCTTTAGGAACATCATTTCCGGTCAGATGAAAGGGTCGAGGGCGAAGCAGAAGCCGAGGCGTCAGCGGGGGCGGGACCTGCAAGCGTGCAGTCAACGGATGTATATGCGGGCAGCGCATACAGGCGGCGAAGCGCGCGGCGCTTTGATCGGGGGCTCGCGCGCGTAGAACCCGTGAGACTTCACCAAACATGGATTTACAAGTCATTGGAAAAAACTATATAAGGCGGTGGAAGTGGTTGGGTGTTGTAACGCCTTTTCAAATGGCCTAGTCGGGTCTTTTTCAAGCGGATAAATAAACCATAGCTTAAAGCGTCTATTGGAAATCGAGTAATGAGCACGTCAAATGACCACTGCCATGGAGCGCTTGGTTCCAGGCAATCGGTATTCTAGAATCTTGCCTCGCTGAATCCACGCTGGAACGCGGTGTTCAATGGCGGCAGGAGGTGTATAATAAGGCCCATGTATCAAGCACCCCACGTAACCCTAGGCTATCCTAACCGACACCCAGTTTAATCTTGCATATGCTTGTGCTTGCGAAACTTAGGCGACGTTTCCATCGCATCAAGAGCGCTTTTGAGGACCCGTCTCGTGGTATTGACGTCAACCAGGTTATCGCCACTGGACTCGAGGAAAATCCCGGCGGTTTCAACTGGATCGGGATCGATGCCTTGGTCGAAGCACTTGGTCGCGACGCCAAAACATTCCAGCCGCTTGCGTCAGCGATCGCCAAGCTTTCAGCCTGCATCAAGAGACTTGAGGTAAGTGTCAAACAAGTGATAGAATCGGACCCTAATATTCGTTTTATAACTTGACACGAACGATTAGACCTATCCCCAAGTTCCAAGTGGCTATAGCGAAATTCGTATCAATATGAACGACCTACTCCTTAAACTTTTCGGCTTACTCAACGATTCCGAAAGTTGTGCAATAAAGCAGGGTCGAGCTGCGAATCTGGCGCGGTCAGTCTGCAATCCACTAGTACAACAGAGTAAATCTGATATGTTGGGGAAGTTCAATAGAAAGCGAGACGGAGTCACTGCTTCAGCTTGTAGAGGACTGGTCAGACGTCATGGACACGGGCGACGTGGAACGTCAAGCTAACGAGGTTCTGGGGCGTTTTCGTCGGCTACAAACACTGATGGGACACTTTATAGTCAGCCCTTTTCGTTTCCCTTGCAGTACAAACGCCATGCTGAGAAAAGGTACAGATAACTGAAAGTATAAGAATAGTAGGGGAGCCAGTGTCGGTGAGTATGGATTGACCAGGCGTCTCTATTGTCTGTTTAAACTCCGCGCCATAGGGTGTGGTCCTGGATCGCCTTCTACGTTCTACAACGGCATTAAATCGCTTACCGGACCCGAACGCACTCCCTCGTACTACGTGCGCCGAGAACACTCGCGTAGATGTACTTCACGATATCAAAGGCTGGATCCGCCACGGGAACAATCGACAAGTGTACTGGCTGAGTGGTATGGCTGGCTCTGGTAAAACGACAATCGCATACACCCTGTGCGATCACTTGAAAAACTCCGGGTATCCAACTGCTAGCTACTTCTGCATGCGAAGGCTCCCAACATACCGCAAAGCCAATCTCATTCTTCTGGAGGTCTCGCGCCAGCTGTCGCTTTTGTCTCGCCCGTTCCTATGTGCGCTTCATGATGCAATATCCCCAGACGCAGTAGTGCAAAACTTGCCAATCCACGATCAGTTTAAGCGTCTGATCGCTATGCCTCTCCGGAGGGTTGGACACACGTTTCCTGCCCATCCAGTAGTGGTGATCGATGCGCTGGATGAGTGCGAAGATAGGGCCGAAGTGAATGATATGTTGAAGACACTGCTTGCATATGCGACTGAGCTGCCTATCAAGTTCGTCTTAACTAGTCGCCGGGGGGTCGGAACAATCGATTACGATGAAATCCTGAAGAGAGATCAAGCACTAACTGAACAAAGTTTAGACGGGATATTTCACTTACATGTTCAGGAGGACATCAGGACGTACTTGGCATCTGAACTTCAGGACCTCGATCTGTCACCGAATGAACTGGAAAGACTTACCGAGCAGCCAGGAGGGTTGTTTAGGGACGCAGCATGGTTTGTAGATTATATTCTCGCCGGTGGTAGGCCTCAGGCCAGAGAGCGAATGCTCCGACTGCTAGACGTCTTCTGGGACTGTGATGGCGACGGACGGACAGACGCCATTTACGAAGCCATCCTTGACGCGATGCTCAGCGAAGACTTCCACGGAGGCGAGGAACTAGCCGAGATCAAGACAGTGCTTCATCTAATAATCTGTGCAAGATTGCCTTTTACAACAGGCTTTCTAAGAGGCGTGCTGGCGAAGCTTCCAGATTTGCGCCTTACGATGCCGCTGGAAAATGCACTGCAAGCTCTGCACCCGGTTCTGCTGGTTCCGTCGATGGATGGACTTCTGACTCCTCGGTACAAATCACTTCAGCGCTACGTGATGGACCAGAAGCGTTCCGGAAAGCATCACTATAATGCTAAAACGCACGGTATAACACAGCTTACTCTGCGCCATTTTGACACCATCCAATCGCCGCATCCACCGTATAATATCTGCAACCTCCCATCGTCCTACCTTCGAGATGGGGAAGCTCCCAGGATAGAAAAACAAATCAAAAGCGCAATTTCACACGACCTACTGGATGCATGTCGGCAATGGGGAGTATATCTGGAGCTATCTCAGCCGTGTGAAGAGCTTGTCGACGCGTTATACGAGTTTCTATCCAGTAGACTGCTACTCTGGATGGAGGTCCTAAACATGAAGCAGTGTATGCACGAAGGACTTGGGCAGCTACGCAGGGCACGTGCTTGGCTGAAGGTACGAGATGGCAGAGGCATACGCCACCAGGTAACTCACAAAGACGTAGGGGGTCGAAGGTTCGAACAGTATTCAGATTTTTCTCGAAGACGCTGAGCGGTTTGTTGGGACTTTTTGGTTGAGCCCCTTGTCGGAGCATACACCTCATATCTATGTGTCGATGCTGCCGCTTTGGCCGAAGGATAGGCTGGTATCCCAGCACTATATGCAACAAATATCGGGATCAGTAAAACTCAAATGGACCCAGCGCGAGAAAGGATCAAAACGAGCATATTGGGTAGGCAGCAGTGTGCAATGCATGGCATACTCACCGAGTAGTAGATACTGCATTGCAGTTGGTATTGATGATACGATCCAGATCTTAGATATATGGACTCAAGAACTGATCGGCCAGCCGTTCAAGGGTCACGCACATTTGGTCAACTCAGTTGCATACTCACCCGACGGTGCTCGCATCGCGTCTGGCTCAGACGACGGGACCGTTCGCGTCTGGGACGCGCACACTGGCCAGCCTATAGGTCAGCCACTCCGCGGTCACACAGGTTCGATCCAGTCAGTCGCATACTCTCCCGACGGTGCTTACATTGTGTCTGGCTCTAAAGACAAGACCATTCGCATCTGGGACGCACAAACTAGGCAGCCTACAGGTCAGCTACAGGGCCACACAGATTGGGTCAACTCAGTCGCATACTCGCCTGACGGCGCTCACATCGTGTCTGGCTCATCCGACAAGGTTATTCACATCTGGGAAGCACGTACCGGTCAGCCAATAGGTCAGCCGCTCCAGGGTCACACGAGTTTGGTTAACTCAGTTGCATGCTCGCCCGACGGTGCTCATATTGTGTCTGGCTCATCTGACGAGACCATTCGCATCTGGGACGCACACACCGGTCAGCCTATTGGTCAGCCGCTCCAGGGTCACACAGGTTGGGTTCAGTCAGTTGCATACTCGCCTGACGGCGCTCACATCGTGTCTGGCTCATCCGACGAGATTATTCGCATCTGGGACGCGCAGACTGTGCAGCCTATGGCTCGGCTCCAGGGTCACACAGGTTGGGTCAACTCAGTTGCATACTCACCCGACGGCGCTCACATCGTGTCTGGTTCATCCGACAAGGTTATTCACATCTGGGACGCACACACTAGGCAGTCTACAGGTCAGCCGCTCCTGGGTCACACAAATCGGGTCGAATCAGTTGCATACTCGCCCGACGGCACCCACATTGTTTCTGGCTCATTGGACAACACCATTCGCATCTGGGACGCACAAACTGGGCAGCCTTATATAGGTCAGCCTTATATAGGTCAGCCGCTCCAGGGTCGCACACATTTGATCCTTTCGGTTGCATATTCGCCCGATGGCGCTCACATTGCGTCCGGCTCATCCGACAATACCATTCGCATCTGGGACGCACACACTGGCCAGCCTATAGGTCAGCCGCTCCGGGGTCACACACAGTGGGTCAACTCAGTTGCATACTCGCCTGACGGCGCTCACATCGTGTCTGGCTCATTGGACAACACCATTCGCATCTGGGACACACACACTATGCAGCCTATACGCCATCCGCTCTGGTATGGTTACACGCATTTGGTTCTTTCGGTTGCATACTCGCCCGACGGCGCTCACATTGTGTCTGGCTTATCCGACGCTGCCATTCACATCTGGGATGCGCACACTGGGCAGCCAATAGGTCAGCCGCTCCAGGGCCACACAGATTGGGTCAACTCAGTCGCATACTCGCCCGACGGCGCTCACATCGCGTCTGGCTCAGACGACGAGACCATTCGCATCTGGGACGTGCACACTGGGCAGCCTATAGGTCAGCCGCTCCGCGGTCACACAGGCTCGATCCAGTCAGTCACATACTCGCCCGACGGCGCTCACATCGCGTCTGGCTCATCCGACAACACCATTCGTATCTGGGACGCACACACTAGGCAGCCTACAGGCCAGCTGCTCCAGGCTCACACAAGTTCGGTCCAGTCAGTAGCATACTCGCCTGACGGCGCTCACATCGTGTCTGGCTCATCCGACAACACCATTCGTATCTGGGACACAGGTATGTGTATCTAGCTATTCCACATCCTCTCGTCTTTTGCATGTCCTCTCTTCATTTCTTCCGCTCTTCTCATCCTCATTTCATCAGGCACGATACCACCTGAGGACTGGAGACTTAACGAGGATGGATGGGTAGTCGACTCGAATGGACTTCGACTTGTTTGGATCCCGTCCGGGATTCGAGCTCAACTCGTGTATCACCCCACCCAACTCATTATCTTCCCAACAGGCCCTGGGGCTTACCTTGACCTCAGTGATGCAAGACTTGGCGAGGACTGGGCCCGTTGCTTTGACAAGTTACCAGCTCGGGGGTCCGACATATCTGATGCCAATGATGGGTAGAACTAACCGTGAATGTCATCAATTTAATAGGTCCCATAAGCTTTCTCTCGTGTGTGAGTCATGGCTTGCTGCAGATATTAACGGCTATACCCGAGCGAAATTCCGAGAGACATGACTTGTTGCTTATGTTTTAAGTCCACTACGGCATCACCTTTACAGATGTAAACAGACGTGCTTTTGTTATAGACTGTAGTTATATGGCCCAACTAAACTCTCACGGACACGCGCATATACCTTCAATTCGAGGTATTCACCCAAAAGCGACAGAACCGTACAAAACTATCGACTGTATTTTTTATCACAATTCCTAATCTTTACCCGCCAAGACCCGACTCATAGTCACCTAACCACTTGATGGCCTGACGACTTTGTTACGTGTAGTGACCTGATCACAGATCAGCCTGCACACACTCAGGTCTGATTCGGTCACGACAGCACCGCTATAACTATGTTTACAAGGCTGGCTCTATATACAGACCTCTGTGGAACGAGAAAAACCTAGATTTCAAGTCTCCAAACAACGTGTTTTTCTCGTTTCTTTCTGGTTAGGTTCTGACCTCGGGCCACACGCGAAGTGGTCTGGGGTCTCGACTTTTAGTGCGTTGAGGTTAGCAGTACGCAGCCATTGTATGTAGATATACTTGCACCTCGCTTTTGCGACTCGCATGGCTATATACACATACTTATATGTGCCATCACTGCAGAACAATGGCTGCAAAGCGTCAAAACTACTGAAATCAGAGCGCTAGAACTTTCTTTTAAAAACTCCACTTTTCAGGCGGATTTTTGTGCCTGCACCTGTAGAACTGCTATTCACACATACTTTTATTTTCTGTTCATTTCTAGCGCATGTATCTACAGGAATCCGATATAAAAACTGTTTGGGTCGTTTGTTTGGTTCCCAAGCGCCGACTGCAGCTAAAACCATAAACCGCTGTAAGTAATTAACGTCGAACTAGTAGCTTGTACACCTTGAGCGTCAGACTTCTTGGTAACGAGTCTCAGTTCTTTTAGTAAATTAGAATGCGTGTGGAAGACATTATTTGATACCCGGTGGCAGCATGCGGTGGGTCACGTAAACTATCATGGATGACTCGTCTATTTTGGTATCTATCATACATAGATAATTCATCAAAGCCGTACGCATATAAATATTGCTCGCGTCCTATGAGTCTGCAACGAACGCTTTGCGGTTCCACCGAATCATGACCAAGGGTCGAACCAAAGCTGTAAGGATGTATGACTAAGCAGATATCGACGCTTATTATGGAACACTTCCCGCCTCCCACATGCGCATCAAGGGTAACCTCAACGCCAATCACACCATGCCCAGGGTCATCTCTGCCCCTATCCCGGATCTGTGCCTGTTTGGACGGCAATATACCGCCTTGACCGGTAGCCGCTCCGGATTTCCGTAAACGATAGGTTCGATGAGCAGCGAGCTCACCCTGCATTGGGTATCATCCGTTAGATCGAACGTAAGCCAAGCGAAGATGTCAACGTACAGCCTTCCATATCGAACAAAGAGTGTCGTTATGGGCGTTGGGGCACTTGCGCGACGAGCAGCGTCGGTTCAGCGACGGGGAGAGTATGATCGCAGCACAGCCGCTGGACGCCGATCATGATGGGGGGACGCACGTGTGTAAGTCACTAACCGAAGCTTCGAGTGTCGAGTGGAAGGTGGAGTATCTTTTTCCCAATTTTTCAAACAAAACTTTTTTACGGTGGAGCTGAAAGCAACCGCAGCAAGATGACTGAAACGAGTACGGCAGGGATGCCGTGGAGTGAGGCGAGGTGTGGGCGGGGTACGGTCTGCGGAACGATAAGCGCGGGTGGTGTTTGCGCGGGATTACGCCCGGATTGTCACGGGATATATGAGCACAGCCCCGTGAGACTGAGGGTTCTTTCTTACTCTTGTGCTCTGCGGCGACGACGACTGCGTTCGCGAGATGATATTCGTCAACGACAAGAAGTATGCCTGGTGCGTATCTTCCGTACTTTGACGGATATTCCGTTTTTCGCTTACAGTTTTTCATAGCGAGACATGTATCAAAGGCCACCGGTCGTCGTCGTGCCAGCACACCGAGCGGGCGCTGTTCGAGATAAAGAAAAAAGGGCGGCCGGTGACCCAATGCGATCACTGCAGGGAGCTACGCAAGACGAAGCAAGTGCACGTTCGCTGCTCTTGCGACTCGAAACCGGACCAGATGCCCGCAGCACCGAAGGCACCTGGCGCGAAGAAGGGTGCGCTCGGTCTTTACTCACGCTACGTCGCTCATCTCGCAAGCCAGGCAGCAGACTCCCCGCCGAGGCGGCGTATCCACACGGGCTAAGTCCTGGAGTGACTGGAGTGGCGACATCTCCAGCACCAGCCAAGCACGCGGGTGAGGCATTTTTTTCTGACTTTTTTGGACGTGATTTTGATTAGCTTTTGGTATGTGGTCATAGCTGAGACATGCGCGTGTGGCGAGGGCGAGACTTGTCACTGCTGCGTGCCGCGCAAGGCGGCGCCGAAGACCCATGGACCACCTACACATCCGTCAGGGCACACTCCGCCCCCAGTCCATGCCTCTGGCCACTCGCCGAACAACCCTCACCAACACCCTCACCAGCACCATCTGCATGCCTACGCGCCATATACCCGCCCCGCCGTACGGCTATCGACCGACAGCCATGGCGCACAACTCGCCGCCAACTCGAACCCGAACCTCGGGCTGTCGGCGGCGAACTTCGTTCCGAGCCCGGGTGCGATGTATCGCGTGGGTCCCTGCGCGTGCGGTACGACGTGCGCCTGTCCAGACTGCGCCCATCATCGGCAACAACCGCACTCGCATCAGCCGCAGCAGGGTCAGCCGGTTCAGGGACACGGAGGGGACCCATGTCCTATCCGATGCACAAATTGCTTCGACTGCGCCGGCGGTCTCACGCTACTGCTTGACCCTACGGCCTACCAATCTCCACCGTATACCGCCGAGTCAGATGTCGCATCGTTCTCTGCGTTCAGCGGGAGTGACCCGAATGCGAGCGTGCAATCTTTCGAAAGCGAGGCGCAAGCGGGCGCTTACGGCGGAAGCGGGCAGTTCTTCAGCCCGGCGATGGTCGACGCGTCAGGGATGGACGTGGACATGGACAACGCCGAGTTTACGGCAGCGATGGCTGGGCTGGACGCCGGGATCGGGGCATCGGAAGCGAACGCCAACACGACACCCGACGCTAGTTCGTTCTGGGACCGTCCCCGATGCGGCTTCGCTGTGTCGACTGAGCGTGGAAACGGCAGCCCCGGGCATGCGCGTATCGGAAGCGAGGTGGGAAGCGAGATTGGGGTCGGCAGCGACGGCGGCTTTGACCTGGGCAGTGAGCTGGGGATCGGCAGCGACGACGGGGGATCGGTGGCCGGGGTCGGCAGCACGAACCTATCAATGGATTTCGCAGATCTCGACTTTGGCGGGCTGCAGCTTCCGCCGATGCAGCAGCAATATCCGTACCCGGACCACGCCTCCCAGCGGTTCTCTGGAGAGTATACGTTTGGAGATCGTCACTCGATGCATGGAGGACGTGTTGCGTCTACGTCGAGCCAGTTCTCGAATCACTCGAATCTGTCGTTGGTGTCATCAATCGATTCGGCGTCAGTATCGCTCGCGAGCCTTGGATCGTCACATGGTATCGCGTCGCTCGCTTCATCCCATCATATCCCGCCCTCGGGTCGCGTCACACCGGGCCATTCAGGGCGAATCACCCCCGTGCGCGGCGTTACGCCTCATTCGCCTCAGGGCGGCAAACCTTTGCCTCGCGGTTATCGCCGTATCTTGCCCAAGGTGGCTGCGATGACGAATCACCGTCCGTTCAGGCGCCATCATCATTCGGCGCAGCCTTCACTGCACGCAGTCATGGAAAGCGATGCGGCCGGCGGAAACGTCACTTCTCCTCCCCCCTCTCAAGTCCTACTCCAGCCCCAACCCGTACAGGTTCAACAGCCTCGCGTGCGCAAGTCCGTTCGCAGCCATCTGCCGATTGTCGGAAAATATTTCGCGCCTGGTGGACGGTATGAGCCGAGTCGGCTGAGGAATCTCAATCAGCC
>WSTJ01000221.1:13972-33517 GCA_019623705.1 Ceratobasidium sp. 428 | reverse complement strand
CCACTCCCCCGAGTCGTTCGAGACTGCGTCGAGTATATCCGTTCCGAGGGTCCGCTAGGCCTGAACTTGGAAGTCGAAGGGCTGTTTAGGAGAAGTCCTAATGGCGCTATCTTGAGGAGTGTGAGGGAAGCGTATGACCGAGGCGAGTAATTGAATATCTAACCCAAAACTCTTGCTTCACTTACACGATAATAACTGTCTAGGCAATCAAGTAAACTTGGCCCAATACGCAGACCCCCACATCGCTGCAGTACTACTCAAAAAGTTTCTCAGAGACCTCCCGGAACCGATCTTTTCAGGCACGCTCTACCCCGTCATCGCACGTTGTCCACCCAGTACCGGTTGGGGTGTCGACGGCCTATCACCAGATCCACGCGGACATCCTACACCGGGTCATTCACCCCTGATAAGTACGAATGGACGAGCGGCCAAGGGTCATGCACGTGTGGGGAGTGAGGCCGAATTGGCGACTGTTGGAGGGTGGGGCGAGGGAGACGCTTGTGTAGAATACATTCGGGAGGTGTTGTTGCCAGCGATGGGGTGGGGATGTCGGGTGGTATTGCTGGGTTATATATTTCGTGAGTCAACTTTGTTTGTTTTTCGCTAGATATTAGCGTCTTGGCGATTGCTTCACTGCCACCCCCGCTTCGTCACTCCTGCGCCGATCATTCCGAATGACTTCCGGGTTGCCATCTTTGGCCTCGGGCTTCTCCACACGCCGAGAAATACAGAAAACTGACATTTACATCTTAGATATCCTCCACGACGTATCGATGCGCTCCGACATCAACAAGATGGACGCACACAACCTCGCCCTCTGCATCGCGCCCAACCTCGTTCGTTCCGAAGACCCCGTTCGGGACGTCAAGATCTGCACAGTCCCTCCAAGCGCAGGCGCGCTCCAAATGTCCCCTGCAACATGGAACACTCCAGGTTCAGCACCTTCCACAACTGCACCAGCCGCCGCGCCTAGACGAGCGGGCACGACGACCCTCGGCGAGATCGTCAAGATTTGTATCGAGCGGTATTTCGAGATTTTCGAAGATGTGCCGGATCGGGGTGAGGCCTTGCCTGTCCCGTCTGAATTACGGTTCGACGGTGGGATCGGGTTGAGCGGGTTGAGTCCGACAGTTAGTCGATCGAGTTTCTCTGGGAGCACGAGTGTGGGTGGACCGGCGAGCGAAGCTATGGATTCGAGTTTTAGCACTCTGGATAGCGTTCCTCGGTCGAGTGTCGATATCGAAGATGATGAGCTGAACGAGGCGATGCTCGTCATGTCTGTCGCACCCGAACCGGCCCCTGTTCAGACCCCCAAGCCCGTCTCACCGTCTCAACCCAGCCCCGTATCAGTACCTTACGCGACCTACTCGCGCGGATCGAAATCCGGGATCAAATCCACCAGCGCTCTCCCACCTTCCTCCTGGTCGAAATCCCCAAAGATGGGCCATAGCTCTTCAGCGCCAATGCTCAACCTCTCTCCCGGCCTACCAAACACAACTCTCAGCTCGCCCAATTCACCAGTCATGCCCCGACATCGCCGTACACCGTCTTCCGGCTCGACCACATTCTCCTCGCCCTATGTCACAGTTTCATCGGCGGGACATGCACCCACCATCCGAGGCGCACGTTCTGTGATCAGTATTGAGAAGAAAGGCGGTCGGAAAGGGTCGATTGCGCTCGGACGGTCGGGAGCGAGCGCGGGGAGTGGTGTTGCAGCGATGGGTGTCACTGCGACTGGGTTTTTTGAACGACCCACATGACGAACCCCTTTACGAATCTATTTGTTTTTGTGCCCCCGAATCTGTTTTTGTTTTTTGGATCTGTTTTCGCGGGTTTGCTTTTTGCCCGGTATACCGAGTGTAATTATGATACGTGGTTGTGGCTTCGATCTATTATACATTAGTTATTTAAAGTTTGGCCGGTTTCTTTTGTCCGTTCAACGAAATCGTGAGCGCCATTTGGGTGGTTACGGCTATACATCGCATATCCCGTCTCCAACTCTCCTTGTCGGTTTGCTTTTCTTCGGCAGCTTGACCGAGATCGCAAGGTGCGCTCCAAATCTCGCAATACGTATCGTGCCGACCGTGTTCGAGGAATAGGCCTCTGGAGTATAAGCCGAGTGTGTGTTTGGCGAAATTGGGTGTACTGCTTCGGCGGGGTAGTCTGCGCTTGAACTCGAGTGTCATCAGTACCGTTGGGTAGTATCTAAGTTCTCGAGTTAAGTTTATGCGAGATTGAAGCGACAAATATATAACCCACTTGGGCAGGTTCCCATTCCCATGTACCTGAGACAAAAGCGTCGGCGTTCTCCGAAACATATCCGCAAACAACGGGAACATCGCGAGCGCAAGTTCCTTATCCTCATCCACCAGTTCGACCCAAAGGCCAGATTCAAGCCCTCCTGCCGGAACCGTGAGTTTCGCCTTGTTACGCGCTTTGATGAGCGGATCCTCGGCTCGTCGCAAATGTTTTATGAATTTGTATCGATCAGTATCGACATTTTCGAGAGGCGAGTCGGAAGGGTGGGTGAGAATGGGTATGTGGTGGTATAGTGGGTGGGAGGGTGGTATATCTTCGTATTCTTTCGACGAAGGTGGAGCGTTAAAATCTGGGAGAGTGCCAAAGATCATGTGGGTTGTCACTTTAATTTCTCCCTTTAAACGGGTGCCTTTAGAGACGTTATAATTCAAGGGGGACAGTGGGACGTACATCTTGAATCCAGTTAGCCGAAAGATTCGTAAACCTAGCGCCTGTACGAATAATCTCGATTTCGATCTCGTAGGCAGATATTTTAGTCGGGGCGACAAAATGGGCCGTGACGTGGATAGGATCTTGGTGTTTAGTTTCGCGCCGAGACTTGATGCCGGCCATAACCAGCAGACAGAGTATGTATCCGCCGTTCGGTAATCTATTTGAACGAATATGTTAAATATAAGCAGCTTCAGAGTGTGGCAAACGTACGGGCCAGCTGCCCAGTCTGGGTCTACCACTCCTTGATACGTATATTTCGAGGAGGATATTCCACTGCCGTGTTGAGCGAGTTTCAGGTCATCGAGTGCTCGAGAAAGAGGCGCCATTTATTATGAAAAATCCAGGCTAGTAGTCAGTCCTTTGAGTATCTAAAGTAAGAGTATGTTTGAAGAGGTTGGTCGTCAGGCCGCATGGTCAAAAGTCGCCGTCAAGTTGAGGAGAAATCAAGCGGACCCGGAGCACCCTTCAGGGAGCTTATTGCGACAATTGCGAAGATCGGATATTGTCATTGGATGGTGAATCTTTTCGATTTCTAGGTCTATATGAGGTAACAACAGAAGACTTGAGGGAAAACATACTCCAGGTGTGGGAGAAACGGATACAAGATAAGTTGTTTGTCGTTGTGTGTTATAGGTAGACATGTATCTCCAATTGATTCAGCCCTTCAGGTGCGGTTGTACTAGACCGATTGCAGTGCAAGACCAGCCCATATCACTAAAAAATATCGGTCGCTTGCGTTCTAGAATTCTTGGTAATCACAGGTATGTCTATATGAAGTGTGAGATATTAGGTTACAACCCATCTATTTAAAGCTTAGCCTTCTTCTCTCCCTTGCTCTTGTTGATCGCAAGCGGAACGCTGAGTGCCATCTGTCCAGTCACGGCCACGCATCGCATGTCTCGCCTCCAGCTCTCATCACCGCCATTTCGGGCATCGCTTTCCCCAATATCACCCGGCGCACTCCAGACTTCGCCATAAATATCATGCCGGCCATGCTCAAGGAACGAGCCCTTCGAATATACGCCCATTGTACGGCGCGAGACGCCAGAATTTTCGCGAGTAGGGAGTTGTCGCTTGAACTCCAGGGTCATAACCATAGTTGGATACCACCTGATTCGAGTCAGTATCGCATCTATGCCCGAACCAACAAGACGAAACGCCTACATGAACAATGTGCCCTCTCCATGGGCTTCCGACAACAGAGCGGGTGTGTTCTCGAAAACATCGGCGAAAAACGGAATCATGCTCAACTCGATTTCGTTCTCTTCGTGAATCATTTCCCACCATGCTCCGGACTCAAGTCCGCCGTCGTGGGTATTTGCCGGAGCAGTGAGTTTAGCCTTGTTTCGCTCGCTTAGTGCATAGTCCTCTGCCCGTCGAATGTATTGGCGGAATTTTCCGTATTTATATTGGAGCTCTTGGGGAGCAGTGGTCCAAGGGTGGGAGACAAGAGGAATGGGGCGGTGGAGGGGGTGAGAGGGTGGTATATTCTCGTGTTTATTGGCCGAAGGTGGGGTGTCAAAGGCTGGGAGGGTACCGAAGATCATGTGTGTTAATACTTTGTTCTCTCCCTGGCAGGAACCGTGAGTTATGTGACAAATCACGGTAAGAGAAACGCTAAACGTACATCCTGCACCAGATTTGCCGTAAGATTTGAGAACCGAGATCCCGTACGAATGATTTCGACTTCAACGCGATATTCTGACCGGGCTGTTGGCTGCATAAAGTGGGCTGTGACGTGAACCGGATCTTTGTGCTTCGTTGGCTTCTGGCACTTGATGCATGCTGCTACAAGTAGACCAAGAACATAGCCGCCATGGGGTATTCTGTTGTTTGGGAACACGTCTTTTTGAATCAAAAAGTTCAACGATAGCCTGAACCTAAACGCACGAACCAACCACCCAATCTGGGTCCACAGTTCCGTGGTAAATATATTTGGAACGCCCTCCATTTTTGCCGGATTCAAGAAGTTGAGGAGATAGTGCTTTGTTAAGAGGCGCCATCGTGTATTGAGCCGTAGCTTAGCCAAAAACAAATATAAATGAAAAGTCGGATGAATCGTGGTGGTTGGGAAAGGTACAGTCGAACCTCCGTGATACGGGCGTGATCGTTCCATTTTCCAATTAGCGTTTCTGCGCATCAATAGTTTTTTGACTACACGTACAATCCAAGACAGCGAGGCGCTTTTCTTAGGTAATCACCAGCCACCCCGCTCAGAAGTCAAAGAAGAGCGCTAGGGTGGCACCAAGCTGGCTGTTGTCTCTATATCTATCTACCGTGCGCTTAGTTTGTCGAAGAGGTGGCCTCTGTCTCAGAACAACATAATTATTGTTGTATACGCTGTGGTGGCTGTGAGCATAACGAAGCGGGTGGCAGAATTTGAAACTGGATCGGGAAGCAAATCAAGTGCTTTCCCGTATCTGAGGAGCCCGTATCGCTGGGGTTCGACTGTACTCGGGACCGGCTCAGAACCACTAACCGGTGATTAGCGCCGTGCTTCTGTCAGCAGATGAAGCGACTCGATTGAACGATCTCGACCTCAGACACTTGCAGCTTATTACAATATGTTTGTCCCCGAATGCTACCACATGTCTTGCAATCTTACTTCAAAATTCGCTTAGGCTCGCTTCGACTAAGCGCCAATGAACGCGTTTCGAGAATTTTTTAGCCCCTTCTCGCCTGATGAATCTAATACCCTTTCCTCGCCTGCTGATACAAGAGCACTCTACAGTCTCTGTGCTATACACTAGATAGGGCGTTGAGACAGATTCCCATAGTACCGAGCCTTCCGAACCAATCCACGTGCGTTCCCGGCATGGCCATTGACGCATGCAAGCATGTGACGAGGTGTGTTTGCATCTGGGACAGAAAGTTATCGTTAAAACCGAATTTACTACTAGCGGGCTCGAAACGGACCAACGCAGTATATGCGCCCCAAGACAGTACTGTCACATGTGACATACACCAGCCCTCCCAGGCCCGTAACTGCCAGAATAGCCTTTTCAGATCATCGAGCCAGAAGTTGGCACAGAGCGCGAAGACGAAGGCGGAGGAGAAGACAGTGGTAAGGGTAAGAACGAAGGGAGGGTGACAATGTTTAGGACGAGTGACTGTCACATGCTGACGTAGCATGCTTGCGATTGGCTGAGAGATCAACGCGCATGCCTATTCAAGGAGTGGTGGGCTCACGTTTCAAGCGCCCGTGGGTTGACAGCTGCTGTAGTACTTGATACTTAACAGAATATCGGGATACTTTGAGGGATGGTTTCTATGGGACGTATAGGATCTTCTGCGTAGTTGATCGAAACTTTGATTGAGGTGAGACGGAGTGACGGGACAAACAACTTCGGATGGTTCAAGGAGTGGTTGATCACTGCATTCATCACGCTCTAACTTAAGGGCGGTAGACGGGAAACAAACGTGCTGGAAGTACGAGGAGAGCGAGGGAAGGTTCCGGAGATTTTTAACCATCCTGCTAGCGTCATGGTTACATTAGCTTCACGTGCCCCTCGAGCCCTCTAACCTTGTTCGACTGGACAACCACCAGGGACTACTAATTCTGCGAATCTATACAACCTCCCCGTTTTCTGCAGCACTCGCATCTTGCTGACTACGTGTCATACTGGGCTGCTATTCTTCTGCAAATATTTTTGGGAACTGCGTTGATTTTCTTGTACCCTGTCCACCCGGATGCTGTACTACTCATATCTGCGCCATGAAACTACCCTGAGGCTCGCTCCGAAATTCTCGATACGCTCTGCACTTTCTCTCTCGTGCTTGCACGTAGGAGACTATCTACTGATTCGTACTTGTTGGCTAGGATAAGTGATCATTACGTTCTTGCACAGCATAATGCCGTGACGCTGATCTGCCTCTTGTCATTGCGATACCTGCCCGATCGTCCGTCCTCCTCTATCTGCTTAATAAATCTGGTTCTATTCAACCCCGCCGATCTGGTCACCAAGTCGCTTCTCCTCGCTTTTGCCTGGCTATTCCTAGTATTGGTCGATCGAATGCACCCCTACGCACTGTTTCTACTCATGGGATTCGTCCTATACCAGATTTTGTCGCTATTTGGGAACTTGTTCATCAGCATCAGCATTTTCTTGATATTGAGCATTGTGAGGCTTAGTGTCGTTTTACAGCTTGTTTTATCCTCCGTTTTGGAACCACGCTTGGTGGGTGCTGAACTAGGGTCTAGGAGAATTGTTACGCCGGCTGAGCGCGACTGTATGCGCTTATTGGATCTAAAATTTCTCATCTCTCATCCCCGCGCGGCAACTGTTCGTCCTCTCCAAGTTTGCTGCGCTGCACCATCATGTATCTACTCGACCCAAATATGTATACTCGTGCTTTCACTAGCCTACACCCTCAATCATGTTCTGCACCCTAATCGATAGCGATGCCCATCGTGATCACTTCCTTACTTTTTTCTCCCAGCAAAAAGCCTGATATCGTGACTATATTCTAGTACAAACTATTACGTCGTCGCCGTATCAAAAGCATGGCTTTGGGATGTTGCTCATCGAATATAGTGAGTTTTTGTCCAACTTGATTCCATTAGCGTAATATATTGGTTACCACAGTTCACTCCCGCTTCGTTTTTTGCCTCGCCGCCCTTTTTGCGCTGCAGGACCGTGCGACTATGCAGCCATGGCCTTTTTTGTTGCCTTTGTTCACATACCAACAGCCAAAGATCTGCGAATCAGAAATTTGCATCTCCCCCCCTTTTCTGAGTTGCTATACTTCCATCACATGCGTGGGCCACCAGACATTTATTGTATCCTCACCCTCAGCAGGTCCGGCACATCCTTCGTTTGTGGCCAACTGGATCGAGCCTGTAAATTTGCCTTTTACAGTTCATGAACTTTCGAGACGTGTTGGGAAACTAGGGTACTAGGGCGACCCAGGTCTCGAGTCGCACTTTCACATCGCCATTTAGATCGCGTTTCTTGTCCGATCCCCCAAAACAATTGCCTCCGCTAACCAAAGGACGAACGTAAAACCGAGGTCTTTCACACTCACAGTCTTACATGGCAGGAACCTCACCCTCTAATCGCGGAGGCCGAGGCCAAGCCCATTCCTGGCCGGCTACCACGCTAAATCAACACCCACCGCTCAACCGGGCTATACCAAACGAGAATCTCGCCCCGTTAATCCGTTTTAGGAGATACGAAACTCCGTCGGGGATTATGTACAACGGGCCTGCTGGACTCAATTGAGCAGGCGGGCTCGAGCAGATTTCGAGTGTCTGCATACAAACGGCGGGTCCTCTAACCTACCTCTTTTTGGTCAAGCATGTATTTCGCCGGGAACAACCGACCTGACCCCACCACAGTTCGGATTTGACCGCGATAAAAGTCCCGATCTTCGGCCTCCGGCCACGTGACTGTACGAGCCTTTAGAACTTGAGCTTCCCACTGAAGACCCACAGTGCATATAGCCCTCATATATGGTGTTATCAATGTGCCAGGTAGGTGGCCTCCCTGATCTCGTGTGGTGAGCTCTCAACAACAGGGTTGAAATAATTTAGCAACGGCTGAGCCTCTGACTCCAGACGGCGGATTGTTGTTACCAAGTGCTTTATTGGGCTCATTCTATGGCTTCCAGGGCTTGTGAGACCTTCAAGACGACCCGTAATTTCGGCAACCAAAACGTGAGGCCTTGCTACATGTTATTCTTAGTGAAGAATCGGAAAACCCCACGCTCTCCGCCCCCTACTTCTGGTTGTGTGAGTGCCTCGCCCTCACCAAATGGTCGCTCGGATCTCATCCAAGGGTTTGGTGTGGAGATTGGTATTGATAACCACGAATCTAGATTATGATGTTCCCTATCTCGGCACTGTCCATGATTCAGACAACTGGCTATGCTGTACACTTACATGCGTTTATTTATCCATATGTACTCCACATAGACACAGTCCTTCAGTGTTTATTTACTTTATCACGAGAAATTAATCAAGGTAAAATGTTTCTGTCGCTCAGGCTGGGGCACTACCACGAACACCACGGTGCTTAGCCTAGAATCATTCTGTCCGCGGTTGGTTTTGGGAGCAGAATCACCACCTCGGGTCTATAAGGTCCGATCTCAGGGTGTGACCGGTGGGGTGTATATCCCCTGATCCTCGGGATCACCGATTAGATGACTCCTATTCAGGGACCGTCCCCCTCATGCTTACCCGATACACTAACTCGGTGATAGGCAGCCACCCACGTCGGTTGTTGTTTACATCGAATTTATGGAGCAGACCCTGCAGCGGTGAATGTCGGAGTGAAGCACGAGCAACCACATGTGCGGTCAGAACTCGCCTACCTCTAGGCTAGCCAGAGTGAGATCTCGACCCGATCAGATGGGCGATCCGGGGTTGTGCACCGCCGGAAGAGTGTGTGAGAGCGGCCGCGGCGCCGATGTTGCAGGACCGTCAGACAGGCCGCGGGCACGTGGGCGAGGGGACTAGAGCGAGAGTATAGCGAGATATACGAACGAATTAGAGGGCTAACGCCACGGGAGACCGCCAGACCCAACGCAATGGGCAGGGTTCACACGGCCGAATTAAAGGTCATCGGGCTCTATGTGAATTTCCCTACTTCGAAAACAGATCTAATTATCAGTTAACATCTCCTTACGATCATATTAAATCCTGACCAAACAAGAGTCTCATTTTTCCCAAAAGAGCAAGTAGTTGACTAAAAAAGGTAAAATAATTACAAACAAAGGAGAATGGATCAAACATGGACGAATGAGTCAGACCGAGGCAAATGACAACAACATGATCAGTCTTAAAAAAGAACCGAACAAGTTTCGTAAACACCGATATACTTTTTCGAAACATAATTGACCAACCAGAAGAGCCAATTCACGAAGCTAGAGCCGAGGCACCCAAACCCTCGATTAATCACTTCAAACACCCCTCTACCGCAATCGTCTTCAAGTGCCAAAGCACTATCGCCTCATGCGACTTGAGCAATTATCCCTCGAGGTATCTCCCATGGCTTGCGTTTCTCTGCCGATCCCTCCGCGCCGCAACCGGATTCGATGACGCTCACGGTGTTGATGGTCTCTTCTTCCAGTACCTTAACCATCTTCATCCCACATCAGCGCTCGGCCGGTATTTTGGCTCGGCGCTATTTGCGTTCTATAAATATAATCTTGCAGCTGCAAATGGCTCCAGTTTGAGGAAAAATTAACACCCGAGTATCCAGCACCGGACTCGTCAGACCGCTGTTTGGTATTGGTGGCAAGCAGGATCGAGGTGAGTGGACAATGCTTCCAACGCGAGGTGCAGCCTGTCGAAGTTGCACTGCCGGTGACCTGGGAAGATCAAAAAACCCGGGGTAATCGTTTAGGCAGATTTGACTAGCGGCGAGTGGATGAGAAAGGAATAAATGTTAGGGCATCAAGAAAGTTGGACATCTTAGGATGATTGATCTGATCCGCCGCTAGTAAGAGGTGGTCCAAGTTTTAGAGCTTGAGGCCTTCGAATACATGACGTGTAGCCTATCAGCGTTGGGTATCTGACGAAAATTAGTGTATGGTCTTGCTGAGCGGTAAATGTTGGCCTCTGTTGGTTAGCATCCTACGTTGTAGAGATATATCAACAGAATCCAGAGATCAGCACAGCGTTGTCGTCAGAAAGTCTGGGGGACGAGTATGGTGAGGATATGGAGGCTGTGCGTGTAAGGCAACGCAACAAGTCCATCGTTCCTCAAAGCCCATATTCGCTTAATTCAATTACAAGGTGATGATAGCGATACGAAGGAGGCAAAGGTAGAGAGCGACGCGGAGGAGGGGAGAGGTTAGGGAAAGGGTCTGGTTAGCGCGTAGCTTACGTGGCCGTAAGCGCTAGCAATCACAAAGTCAAAGGTCTCTCTGTCCGAACAACGACAACGAGGGGTCTCTGCTTCAAATCCGTTCAGAAGATAACCTTCCAACCAGCCTCGAAGCTCTATACACATATATGTATCCACACGTCCAGCCATTATTTTTCTTCCTTGAATCTGGTTAAAATATGCTTGCCGCCAATTTATCCAATGTCCAACATGAATTGCCGAGAACCTTAGTAAGATCTACTGAATTGGCGTCAGTTTCGCTTCTTCCTAACCAAAAATTCTTTCCATAGCCGGCATTACCTGGCTGCTCGGAGCGCCTTCCTGCACCCATCTTTTGCTCATTCCCGGTATTGCAATAGTATCAATTGGGCGGCTAGGTACGTTACGCTGCTATAGCTGGCTACTCTAGAGTGCCGCGTATCGCAGTCTTTGGATGATGACTTGCTTACATTCGACAGATATGGGATATAGTGGTTTCGAGACAATGAGACATAGCTTCTAAGAAGCACCCAGTATCTTATGGTCCTCCGGACCGCAACTTCAAAGGTGTTGAAAGTAAAGAGGGCTGTTTGACCTCGGTTTAACCTCTTGTATTCGTCGCAAGGTGACGTCGTCACAACATCATGGTTTATGAGGTATCTGATGCACTGCCTTATTGGATAGGAATGCGACCATGAAGGCGAGCACAAGCACCCTTGCGAGTCATTTGGGTATCTTCGTGCTGCACATCTTGAATATTCTCACGACCGCCGGAGTGGCGCCCCCCTACAACGTGGGGGCTCTGGACTATCCGATTTTATGGCTGTTGATGATTCTGGTAAGTCCTGCAGAACTCGTTTTTTGGGCGGCTTTATTAAGCTACGCTTCGTAACCGCAGAGGGCTCCGACGAACAGGTAACCCATCACCAGCTTTAGCCTTTGACAAAGAAAGATGGGCCCGCTGCGATACAGGCCCGTGAGAATATGAACATGGAGATTGACGAAATCGCCCGCGATTGTGAGCTCCACGACTGCACCATGAATCAACGTAGCACCTTTTGATCTTACATTACTTCATATCCTAGCCGGGTCCATCCTCCTCCCGAAACCCCGAGCGGTGGCGTCACTGAGCGGAAGTTTACAGTAGCAGCGTTGCGATTAGCTCAGCAATTGGTGGAGGTGCTCCCACGGAAATTCCTAAATTGGACACTCCTTGAGATCACTGTTGGCTACTTCCTTTGAACATCAGCCACTCAGGTTTACTGTGTTAACGTTCCTTTTTATGCCCTACCCAAGCTTACGGGATTCAACCTCTACATGAGCTACCTGCATATGCGTGCCGCGAGAAAGCAACCTGAAACGCCGCGATCGCCTAGGTCAACCACCACCAGAACCGTATGCGATTCTTGACTCGACCGAAAATGCTCATCATCCATCGCATCGAGGACTCCGCCAGGAGCTCACCGCCAGCCATACGGCATACATCGATGCACTCACATCTCTCCGTCCAGCTTTTGAGCAAGTTACCAGTGTGGAACAATACTTTAGGTGGAAGCTACTCCGCAGAACCCAGGCAATTTCGCTCTCTCCTGTCTCCCTTCACTAATACGCAACTTGAACATGGCCCGAATCACATACCCAGTTGTGCAGTATCAAGCTCAAGCTCCAGCCGGGCATCCAAATGAAACGTAAGCCAAGGTGTCTGGCTCATCCGGCCTGATGCTAACAAGCCCGTTGGGTCCCGCCACCTGTGGATTTCACCAGCACTCCTGTCGTCCAAGTGCACGAACTGCCCCAACATCCTGTTCAAGATGTCGCTCTGATCGGTGACATTATTCCCCACATACCCATCTTACCTGACGCTGTCGACATGGGTGAGTGGCTCCACCTAAGTCGTCTCACAAAGGGTCCTAATGGGGGACTAGACCCCGTCGAACCCGTAGCTCCCAACGGTGGATTACTGCTCTTGCCTCAAGCACCAGCGCATTTGTTGGGCTCGTTTCTTGGCCTGCAAGGCCTACAGGATGCTGAAGAAATCCAACCATTTTAGGCGCCCCTATGGTACAAGGCGCCCAGGTCATAAGCGCCTTGCGGAGAGGTTGTGCCTTGAATACATACTCGCAAGATGTCTATCAAAATCGTAATTCCTTGCACTCTTCCCTGTTACCTCATACCCAACAACCTCGCTGTCACCAAATCGCTTCTAAGGCCTAGTCTTGAGTCGTTTGGTGGAGGCGTCGGTCTGGGTTTTTGTCTTATTTATTCTCAAACTCCCCTTCTTGGACATACATTTGTGATTCGAACATTTCACTATACTATACACGCGCATTGTATCGTTTACATATATAGACATTAACCTTCCATAACAAGGTGATTGAACGCGAGAACGCAGCGGGTAAGGTTTGACATACCAATAAATTCAATGACGCGAGGATACCCACTTTGTGATTACGCTCTTATTTTTCAAGGGGTAAACCGGCGAACCATCAAACTCTGGGCTTTATTTGTACCGTTTGCTTTCGCCACACGTGACACTTGTTCAAAGTCCGGGTCGCCGGATCACCGATCCAATTCCGCCAATCTCCAACACCGGGGCGGCTTTTATTTACACCCAAGTAGACGGTCAAAGAGTGTCATCATTTCGCCTAAAACAGCAACTAATCATATCCAAATCGAGGTTAACTGAAAAACAAACAAAGTCAAAATGTGGGGAAGTTGATTGGGGACAGATAGTCAACTAAAATCAGGAACAACATTGTCAATCGGCGCTCTCGATAGAGAGCGAAGTAGTTTCGTACACGTCTCGAAAACACTCAAGACACTCAAGACACTATATAAAATCAAGCCAGAAAAACTCAATAGGCCGATTCACCTACACATTTACGACCACCTTGCCCACTACATTCCATTGGCATCCCCTCGGCAGCAATCGCTCTCGCCTTTGACAAACCCATCGCCTCATTTGCCTCAGCCTATGCCTAGTCGGTTGAACGCGTTTTGGGACGGGGTCGGAAGCGAAACGGGGGTCTTTTCCGGCTAGATGTACGCAAGGGACAAGGTTCTCAAACCGAAAGAGGGTAGAGGCTTGCGGAGAAAAGAGCGCTCGGGTGTCCATCGCTGGACTTGTCGGGCGTTCCTGGTTCATCAGGAGCAAGCGATCCAGATTAAGACAATTGAAATGGTCCGAGGCAATGTGTAACCCGTCGAGGTTTGAAGTTCCAACGACGATGGGGGGACGTCCGAAGAGTTTCTGCTCATGTCGGCGTTTAGCCTCGGTTTTGGCTTGACGCCCTTCAAACCCTGCAGACAAGGTTTTCGAGATCCAGCGAATGGACCGGACTGCCTTCGAGTTCAAGTTAAAGTATCAATGGAGAAGAGATGCTCAACGCTGAAGTTCTCTTACAGTTGGTGGATGACCGCGTTTCTTAGCAGGATCGGAGAAGGAGTGGTGATCTGTTCTGAAAGTCGTGCAGGAGGGCCAACAGCCCCAGACCCCGAAGCCCGAAACCATCGGATACAATTTGTAGTCCCATTGAGGTCGAGCGCACCGGTAACAGGGTCAAGGGTGGATGCTGGTTTACATCCTGTTGCGTAAAAGGTGGGCAGCACTAAAAAGCTAGAGAAGGTTCGTAGTCAGCAAGGTCCAGGGCCATGGAGGCAGTCTTGGTGAGGGCGTGGTGATGGTGTGACAATGAGCTGAACTAACCTGTCACTAATGTGCGGCTTCACCTTTCCGGAGTAAACTCCGGTCTCGCTTAGTCCAAGGGACTAATTTATTTTTACTGTAGGATGAGCTTGATAGTCTACGCTCGGAAGAGTAGACAGGAAATAGAAGCGGCGGAGACACTGATGGGAACGAGGGAAGGTTCTGGACTTTTTGAACCCTTGATACTAGCGCCGTGGTCATGTGAACTACGCACGTGCCTCTTCCATCTGCCTCCTGAATCCCGACTGAACAACCACTACCGGGTTTGTTGGCTCAGCGAATCTTTATATCCTTATTGCCCTCTGTAGTAGTCACTTATATGATACTCAATCTATCGTACTCCTAGCCTTCTGCGGCTATTCTTGAGAGCTACGTTAGTCTTTCCGAGCGCGCTTACCTTAGATCCCGTATCACCTGCACTATCCAACCTTCAGACCCACTCAAAACTTTTCGATATACCCTACACAACCCTTTCAGACCTTGTACTAGGAAACTGCGCACTGACTCGGGCTGATAGACTAGGGCAACCGTTACTTAAGCTCACTTCGAACATAGTGCTTGCTTCGACACGACACACCCCCGTCTTGTCAATAGTCTTTTGAAACTCGTGAGAGGTTGGACTTACCCTTATACTGCCGCCACTGATACGGTGCTGCTAGTCTTAGCACTGGACACTTCGTCCTCTTCAGAAGCTTTAAATATAGTCTAGTAGTGCTTATGGCAATTGCGAATCATCTAATCTTCAAATTTTCAACCGCTCAAGATTCTATAAACCATTGGATACTCGATAATAATGTCCTATGCTGATTCCATCTAGGTGTTTGCTCGGAGCGGAACTTATCGGCTCAAGATTCTACCTCTACATACAAACAGTGGACTACGATCACTGCCTGATCTGCATTTCTAGTCCCAGAGCGAACCTGTCCCTCCACAAGGAAGATACAAGAGACCGACAAGAGTGGATGGACAAGTCACCCAACCGCGCACCCTGCACTCGTTTCATACCAAGAGCCTTCAGGAAAGGTCCCTATGGTGTATATGCCTTTGTAGGGCTCTGTTGACTTGCCGAACGTGTCATTTTACACTGCCCAAGAGGGAGCACTAGAATGCCTGCACGCCCAATAGAATTCGAATCTCTGCATACGAATGGTGGACTATAACCACTCTTGTCCATATCTCCAATCCCACAATAGACCCGAGCGAGATACATGGGATTCAGAAGATCGACCAAGTGGATAAGGGACTCGCCTGGCCACGTGGTCCGTGCACAGGTGCTACGCCGAAAACCGTTCACCAAGCATAGGGCTTCACCGGTTAGTGCCTCGTCTAGCATCAAATCTCATGCCATATATTGACTTACTTTATAGGAACCAAGTTGTATACATTAAAATTACTAGTATCTAATGCGTTTATACGAAGGAGTAGGTAAGAAGGCATTACCTTTAAGAAGTACCCAGTATCTCCTAGCTCTACTAACCGAAAGCTTCGAGGCACTAGAATTAAAGAGGGTTGTTCGACCTGTCTTACCCGTCGCAAGGTGACATTGCCACAACCTCATGGTGCAAAAAATCTAATCCGCGCTCTATTGGGATAGTGCTCCAAGTAGATGTCAAGTGAATCATAAAAAATTTCATTAAACGCTGCCACCAACCCACGAGGAAGCGTTTGGTCGGGCGCCGGGCGCCAATGCCAACCTCAGAGGCGCCTGAGGCGTATAGGTTTGATTATTTAATTGCAAATCATCCCCACTTGCATGACCTCTGCAGAATCGGACCTGCACCCAATACTCTCACCTCTCGACCACAACCATCTACTAACTCCACCATGGCGCGGATCACACACTCAGTAGCACAAACCCGGGCTCTGGCTCAAGCCTGGCAACCACAGGAAACGTAGGTCGATAATCATGGTCTTGAGCTCGTCTATGCGCTAACGAATGCCCCGTGCTGTTCTCGGTTCATGAACTCAACCAGGTCCCCTATCGTCCCAGTATACGAGCTACCTCAAGAACCTATTGAGGTTGCTCCCCTCATTGAAGAGCCTATTCCGCATATGCCTATCCTGCCCAACGCCGTCGATATGGGTGAGTCGCTGCCGCCATACATTTCGCGACCTCCTAGCCCGATGCTCAATTTCCTCCCTGCCGATGGATTGCTGCTCTTGCCTGAAGCACAAGTGCCGCTGTTGAGCTCGCTCCTCGGCCTGCAAGTCCTACAGGACGCTCAAGATATATAATAGCTAAATGTCCGTTTTCACTCAACGCCCGAATTCCCCCCTCTGGCACTCAGTGTCTAAATCCTAGCCTGATACGTAAGCGCCGAAGAAATATCTACATGCACGTGCCCAATGTTTCTTATCTCGCATTGTATCATGCCCAATAACCTCACCGTCACCAACTCGCTTCCGGGACCCTAGTCCAAAGCTGTTTGGTGGGGGCGCTGGTCTGGGCCTCTGCCCTATTTATTCTTGAAGTCTCGTTGCCTGTCATGCGTTTTTAGTTTTCTCACTACACACATATATGCATTGTATTCGTTCACATACCCCACGTAGACGTGCGCCTTCCATATTTATTTAACTTATTTGAAAAACGAGTTGATGGAGGGTGCGAAGACGTCGGGCAATGTTTGTGCGCCGCAACCCTTCTAAACGTGGGGCTGTTACACCGTGATGACGCGCTTATTCCACAAAGCGTAAGCGGACACTGCACGTGACAGTTTCGAAGTTCAAAACGTCCGATTACTGATTAAACTGCGACCCACGCTCACCGGGCCGGCTTTTGTTTGCCACACAAAAAATCCAGATCAACGAGAGAATCTCATTTCGGCCCAAAGGGGCAACTAGTCACATCCAAATCAAGGTCAACCCACAACGAACAGAAGGAAAGCGCAGGGAAGTGGATCAATCAAACGAACGAGCCAAATAAAATCGGACAACAACATCGTCAATCGCTCTCGACAAGAAAGGAGAGCGAGATAAATTTCGTACACGTCTCGACAAGTCTCAAAACACAACATAAAGCTCAAACCAGAAAACTCAAGAGACCAATCACATTCATGACGATCTCGCCTGCATCTCCTTCAACATCCTCTCAGCGCCTTCCACAGTTCCATCGCCTCATTCGCCTCGGCCAACTGGTCCTCCAGCTTCCTCTGCCGGCTCCGTCGCGCGGCAACCATGTTCGCCCGTCGTTTATCCTCCACCGCAGCGTTCAGAATCTCCTCTTCGGTCATTTCCACCGCGGTCCCGACGCCTCGTCGACGCTTGGCGAAGATCTTGACGCGGCGCTCCTCAAACCCTGCGGGCAGGACTTTACAGGATGTGGCAGAGGGACCGTAGTAATAGCGCGTTTGGGGAGGAGCTGTTCCGGGTTCAGCTTCTTCCGGTGACCGGTCGGCTGCACGCGCTTTCCGACGGGATCAGAGACGGAGCGGTGGCCTCCAGCAGCTGGACGCGTAGGAATAGAGCTCTTGGAGGGGAAGCGGGGAGAAGCTTGCGGCGAAAAGAGCGCTTAGGTGTCCATCGCGAGGCTCGTCGGGCTCTCCTGGTTCATGGGAAGCAAATGATCCAGGTTGAGATGGCTGAGGTTGCCCGAGGCGAGGTGGAGGCCATTGAGGTTTGGCGTTCCAACAACGACGGGGGATCGTCAGTGGATCGTCTGAAGAGCTTCCACCCAGGTCGGCGTTTAGCTTCGGCTTAACGCCGTTCAAACCCTGCGGACAAGACTTTCAAGATCTAGCGAAGGGACAGGACTACTTGCGGGTCGGAATTGGAGTGTCGACAGGGAAGAGATGTTCTACCCTCAAGTTCCTTCTGTCAACACGTTTCTCGACGGGATCGGAGAAAGAGAGGAGGGCCAGCAGCCCTAGGATCTGGAGCTCGAGGCGTCGGGTGCGGTGTGCAGCCCGTTGAGGTCGAGCGCACCGACAATGATAGGGTCAGGGGTGGATGTCGGTTTGCGTCCTGTTGCGTAAGAGGTAGGCGGCAGCACTACAAAGCTAGAGCAGATTTATAGTCAGCAAGGTCTAGGACCATGGAGGCAGTCTTGGTGAGGGCGTGGTGATGGTGTGACAATGAACTGAACTAACCATTCGCCAAGTGTACGGCTTCACCTTTCCGGCGTAAACTCCGTTCTCGCTTAGTTCAAGAGACTGGTATAGTTCGATTGCAGGGTATGCCCAACATATCTATGTTCAGAGTGGTAGACGGTAGATAAAGGTGGTGGAGACACCAAGGAGAACAAGGGAAGGTTCTAGAACTTTTGAACCCTCTTGAGGTTAGCGCCGTGGGCATGTGAACTATGCACGTGCCCCTTGCAGCTCTTTCTGCAGCTGAACAACCACAAGACTGTTGCCTTTGTGAATTTATACTACTTCAATATACTCCGTAGCATCCATCCTACCGACTACTCAAGTTCTTATGCTCTTGATCTCAACGACTGCTACGTTTCCTAGCGCTCCGCTTGCCTTGGATTTTGTGGTGCCTAATGTGGTGTCATGTTACGAGGCAATCTTTAGACCACCCCGAACTCCTCAATGCCTTCCAGATCCACATTCACCGGCTATGTCTCAGAAACCTACTAGCTACTCGTGCTTATAAGCTAGGCTGAAGGTGCTCGAACTCGGGCCCACCGGGTGCTTCAATGCATAGTGTGTTCCAGCAAGCCCGATGCTTAATCTTTCGAGAGGGTTTTCACATCTTGCAAGACGCTCGGATTGCCTTTGTCTTTTTGTTGCTAGCACCACATGATATCTTCTAGAACAGCTACTCTGGACGCTGGACAATTGACTTCCCCTTAGGCGCTAGGCCCACTCGGGTTTGCTCTTGAAACATAAAATGGATTAACACGAGCTTGTTCTAAATCCGCCAAATCCGCCACATTCACTATCCGAGGTAACTCCGGCCCCCTGTTAGCTGCTACAGGCGTGGTGGATTTCAAATGAGCCCTGAAGGTGCCAGGTATCAGGTGACATCTGTCCAGCTCACCACGCGAGCCTCAGGCAGGTTCAGGGCCTGCCACCCTGGGGCCGGTTTGTTACGTTACACTTCCCGCACCTGTCTAATATCCCAGGCGCCGAGACATGAGCACTCGCCTCAACTTCCTATCCCCCAACCACAACCATCGATCCAACCATGGCTCGTATCTCGCTCTCTGTGGTACAATCTGGAGCTCCAGCTCATGTCTGGCAACCACAGGAAACGTGAGTCGATAATCATGGTCTTGAGCTCGTCTATGCGCTAACGAATGCCCCGTGCTGTTCTCGGTTCATGAACTCAACCAGG
>WSTJ01000221.1:0-13876 GCA_019623705.1 Ceratobasidium sp. 428 | reverse complement strand
TGAGTCGATAATCATGGTCTTGAGCTCGTCTATGCGCTAACGAATGCCCCGTGCTGTTCTCGGTTCATGAACTCAACCAGGACCCCTATCGTCCCTGTACACGAGCTGCCCCAGGAGCCTATTGAGGTCGCTCCCCTCGTCGAAGAGCCTATTCCACATATACCTATCCTACTCAACCCCGTCAATCTGGGTGAGTCGCTGTCGCCATATGTTTCGTGATCTCCTAGCTCAATGCTCAATCCCTCTCCCTCCCAATGGTGAATTGTTGCTCTTGCCTGAAGCACAAGTGCCGCTGTTGAGCTCGCTCTTCGGCCTGCAGGGCATGCAGGATGCTCAAGAAATTTAATCACTAAATGACTACAGTAGACTTTCGGGTTCTGCGCGTTCGCAACTTGCTCGCTGCTTTGATGAGACATTTCACATCGCTGCTTCGTTGCTCCTTTAACACAGCCACTTATTCAAGCGCTGAATCATTCGTGTGAGCATATCTTCTCTCTACCTCGGGTGAGAGCCGCAAAACTCGTTAGATAAGTCCAAGAATGATGGGTAAACTTTGATTTAAATTTTGTAGCTTTTTAAAGTTTTGTTTTTGTGCTGTACACAAGCCGGGTGATACAAAAGCTTCCCCGTTACAAATCCATGACTAAGGTGGAAACTGCTAGGATCCGTTGCGAAGCAGAGGCTTGCTTGGGGCCCATCAACGAGGAACTTGCGGAAGTCCACTGTATTTCCGCGTTCCTGCTAGAACGACGTAATGCTATCCAGCTAGAATGTTGCATTTGATATATCTATCGAAACTCCAGCGTTAGAAGCACTCATCAAAGCGCCGATCCATGCATTCCCTGTTTTGTCCTTAGCTGCCTTATATCCAATCACCTCGCCGTCACCAGATCACTCCCGAGCCCCAGTCTCAAGTTGTTTGGTGGGGGCGCTGGTCTTGGTTTCTGTATTATTTATTCTTGACTGCTTGTAGCCTGGCTAAATGTTTCTGGTTTAGATAGCTTCCTATGTTATACATATATGCGTACCCCTTGTAGACACATGCCTTCCATATTTATTTAACTTGTTCGAAAAAGAAGTTGATCGAGCGTGAGAAGCCGTCGGTCTATGTTTGCGCGCGGAGAGTTCCATGACGCGTGGATGTTTACTCTTCGATCTACGCGCTTAAGCTTCAAATCGCGGGCGGGTAATTGTTAAACTTCGGGCGTTATTTGCGCCATTTGCCTCCGCTACACGTGACACTTTGCGCCAAGCCCAAGGACGCAGATTTCTGATTTCAAAATGGAGATCGCCGAAACACGTCATTGGCGCTCGCTCTCGCGCCGGCTTTTGCTTGCACATCAAAAATGCAGATCAACGAGAGAATCATCATTTCGCCCAAAACGGGCAACTAACCACATCCAAACCAGGTTAAATCAGCAACGAACAGTGAAAGCGCGGGGCACGGGATCAAAGACAGGGCAGCAACGAACGAGTCAAATAAAACAACATCGTCAATCGCTCTCAACAAGGAAGGAGAGCGACAAGGGGTTTCGTATACGCCGCAAACAGACTCTCAAAACACAATAAAAGATCAGACCAAAAAAGGCTCAAGACGAATTCAATACGACCAGATTCACGACGATCTCGCCTGCATCTCCTTCAGCATCCCCTCAGCAGCGATCGCCCGAGCTTTCCGCAGCTCCATCGCCTCGTTCGCAGCGGCCAGCTCATCCTCAAGCTTCTTCACATGCTCCAACTTCCTCTGTCGACTTCTTCGCGCAGCAACCGCATTCGCCCGTCGCTTGTCCTCGGCCGTGGCGTTCAGGATCTCCTCCTCAGTCATTTCGACCGCGGTCTCGACGCCTCGTCGGCGCTTGGCGACGATCTTGGTTCGACGCTCCCCGAACCCCGCGGGCAGGACTTTGCGGGAGGTCGCAGAGAGGCCGTAGTAGTTACGCGTTTGGGTCGGGACATCGACAAGGAGGAGCTGTTCCGGGTTGAGGTTCCTCCGGTGTCCGGTGGGCTACACGCGCTTTCCGACGGGATCAGAGACTGGGCGGTGGCTTCCCACGGCTAGACGCGCCGGAGGAACAGAGTTCTCGGACGGGAATAGGGGGAGGCCTATGGCGATAAGAGAGCTTAGGTGTCCATCGCGGGGCCCGCGGGATTCTCCCAGTTCATCAGGAGCCAGTGGTAGGTTGAGATGACTAGCGTTGCCCGAGGCGAGGCGAAGCGAAGCCCATCGGATTTAGCCTTCCGACGACAATAGTAATTGGTTCAGAGTCCGAAGCTGTCGGATGCGATATACAACTCATCGGGATTGAGCGTACCAGCGACGATACGGTCAAGGGTGAATATCGGCCATAATGGCTAACGTGCTGCGTCGTGTGGGAGGTACCAAGTAGATGTCGGAGGTAGGGCGGCGTTGGGTTTAGCAAGATACAAAACAAGGGGGGTGGCCGTGACCAGGAAATGGTAGCCGCTCGCTAGTGAACTGTGAACTGGCCGCTCACTAAGGGTGCAGCTTCACTTATCCATAGCAGACTCCGTTCTCGCTTGGTTTAAGAGATTGACATTCCTCAACCGAAGTATGGACTCGGCGCACTCAACTCCAAGACTCTGGCAGACGGGAAACAGAGATGGTGGAGGTGTGGGAGAGCGAGAGAAGGTTCTAGAACATTTATACTGGCATCTCATTAGCGCCACAATCACGTGAGCTGCAGCGCACGTGGCCCTGCCATTTTTCGTTCTAACCCAGCAATGATCTCAAGAATTGCTGTTTCTGCGAATCTAGATAACGTCAATGTCCTCTATAGCAGACGCTTGACTCAATACCCAATCTACCATCTCTAGTCTATTGTTCAACGATGTTATGTTGGTTTTTTCGCTTGCCCTGGAGCTTGTGGTATGGTATTATGACTTGCGAGGCACCTTTAGATCCGCTATGGACTTCTCGACATACCCCAGATCAAATATCTCTCTGGCTGAGCTTTAGGTGCTTGCTTAGTAGTTCGGGGTTGTACGTCAGGTGAAGCCTGCTTAAACCTGGGCCCACTGTGCACACCAAACCTTGGGCTTGTCTAAGCAGACTACGCATAATCTTGCAAACATCTTCTCAGGCATTGCAAAAACCCTAACCTTCTCTGCTCTGCTGCCACTGGCACAGCATGATCTATCCTAGTATCAGGCGCTCCGCACTCCCTACATATGCTGAATACAATCTCGGCAACAGTTTGTAGTTCGTCGACCGTCCGATTTGTGGACGGTCTAACACTTCATACACACCGTATACCTAGTAATGAACTCTCATGCTCAGGCTCCATCTGAGTATTCACCTGAAGCGTAAGTTATCGAGCCATGATTCCCGTACATGCTTATCATATCAGTCCTTCACCTCTCCATCCTGTGCCGAATCACCAACGGGCCTCAGATACCAACACACACTCCTTTCAAAAACTTCTCAAAAGAACCTACGCGGCGTATGTGCTTCGTAGATAACGCTGCTGACATACCCAAAGCGTCACTAAGCATCGGTCAAAGCATCAAAACGCGCGCATTCAGACATTTCGAACCCCAGTATACCGCTAAACGGCTCGCAACATCGTCTCGTGAATTCGTTTCAAACTTATGGCCGCTCCTGAACTCGAAAAGCTTGAAAATGGTGAACAAATGAGCACCACGGTTTGTTGTGTGCATGAGTTTGTCATGATTATGCTACTCGCGATTTGATTATAGAACTATAGAACCACTGCCATCTGATGATATAATTTGATGCCTGCGGCTGCATTTTATGTCCCTGCCACCCCTCTGGTCTTTCTTCACCACTCGCAAACTGACCATGGCTCGAATCACTCATTCCGTTGTGCAACATCGAGTTCAAATACCGGCTGGGCACCCACATGAAACGTAAGTTGATTGAGAGAGTTTCAGCTCGTCCAACCTGGTGCTAACTCCGACCTGTTGCAACCACGCCGACCATGAACTTCCACAGCACTCCCATCGTCCCAGTGCACGAACTGCCTCAAGATCCGGTTCAAGCTGCTCCTTTCATTGAAGAGCCCATTTTTCATGCAGCTATCTTACCCGACGCCGTCAACATGAGTGAGTTGCTTTCGTAGCTTCCAGCGATGACATTTCCAAGCGATTCACTCATAATGCCGAACCAGACCACGTCGAAGTTGTCGCTTTCGAAAATGGATTACAGCTCTTGCCTCAAGCACCAGCGCCACTCTTGGGCTCGCTCCTCGGCCTGCAGGGCTTGCAAGATGCTCAAGAAATTTAACCATCAGCCACTGTTTTCGGGGGTGGATTGGGACATTATGTAAGCGCCCAAATAGGTCAAACCGTCAACTCATCCGTTAAGCTAGTAATTCTCATAGATCCAATCACCTCGCTACCACCAAATCACTTTAGAGACTGGTCTCAAGTTGTTTGGTGGAGGCGCTGGTCTTGTCTTGATCTCTACCGTATTTATTCTTGAAGTCTCATTGCCTGACTGTATGTTTGTGGCTCAAATTAGTTCCCATATTGTACATATATGCGTTGTTTTTGTCAACATACTCCATCTAGCTTGCACCTTACATATTGATTTTATTATTCGATACAGAGGTTGATCGACGACAGGAAGGCGTCGGGTTATGTTTGCGCACGACACGTGGATGTTCGCTCCATGATTCACGCGCTTACCCTATAAACAGTAGGTAGGCAACAGTTAGACTTCGAGTTTTATTTGCATCATTTACCTCCGCTACACGTGACACTTTGCGCCAAGCCCGAAGACGCCGGATCTCTGATCAAACTCTAAAATGTCTGACTACCTCCGTTCGCGCTTACGAGGCGGCTGTTATTTGCCCACCAAAATGCAGATTAACGAGAGAATCTTCAATTCACCCAAAAAGGGCAACTAATTACATCCAGACCAGGATCAAATCACAACAAACAGAGTAAAAAGCGGGTGGGAAGTGGGTCAATCAAACGAACGAGTCAAATAAGGCCAGGAAGTAACATCGTCAATCGCTCTCAACAAGGAAGGAGAGCGACAAAGGGTTTCGTACACGCCCGCGAACAGATTTTCCAAACACGACATAGAAACCAAACCAGAAAAAAAAACTCTCAATCACGTCATAACCAGATTCACGACGATCTCGCCTGCATCTCCTTCAGCATCCCCTCAGCAGCGATCACCCGAGCTTTCCACATCTCCATCGCCTCGTTCGCCTCGGCCAACTGATCCTCCAAGTTCTTCACATACTCCAACTTTCTCTGCCAGCTCCGTCGCGCAGCAACAATGTTCGCCCGTCGTTTATCCTCCAATACGGCGTTCATAATCTCCTCCTCGGTCATTTCGACCATGGTCTCGACGCCTCGTCGGCGCTCCGCGACGATCTTGGCTCGGCGCTCTTCGAACCCTGCGAGCAGGACCTTTCGGGAGGTGGCAGAGGGGCCGTAGTAGTTACGCGTTTGAGTGAGGGCGTCGACGGGGAGGAGTTGTTCCGGGTTGGGGTTATTCCGGTGGCCGTTTGGCTGTACGCGCTTTCCGACAGGATCAGAGACGGAGCGGTGGCATCCCACGGCTAGTCGCGTTGGAGGGGCAGAGTTCTCGGACGGGAATGGCGGGAGGCCTATGGAGATAAGAGAGCTTAGGTGTCCATCGCGGGGCTCGTCGGGCTCTCCAGGCTTATCGGGAGCAGGTGGTCCAGGTCAAGATGATCAAAACGGTCCGAGACAGGGTGCAATTCGTCGAGGTTTGACGTTCTAATGACGACGGGGGCATGTCCGGGGGGTTTGTGACCATATCGGCGTTTAGCTTCGATTTTGGCTCCACACCCTTCGGACCCAGCGGGCAAGATCTTCGAGGCCCAGCGAATGGACCGGACTACTTTCCGGTTTGGGTTGGAGTATCGATGGAGAAGAGACGCTCAACGCTGAAGTTCTTCCTACGGTTGGTGAATGACCGCGTTTCCTAACTGTGTCGGAGAAGGAGCGGTGGCCTGTTCTGAAAGTCGTGCAGGAGCGCCAACAGCCCTAAATTCCGAAGCTCGAAACCGTCGGATGCGATGTATAGTCCATTAAGGTCGAGCGCACCAATAACAGGGTCGAGGGTGGATGTTGGTTTCCATCCTGTTGCGTAAGAGGTAGGCAGCAGCACTACAGAGCCAGAGGAGGTTTATAGTCAGCAAGATTCAGGACCACGAAGACAGTCTGGATGAGGGCGTGAGGATCGTGTGACAATGAACCAAACTAACCATTCGGCAAGTGACGGCTTCACCTTTCCAGAGTAAACTCCGTTGTCGCTTAGTCCAAGAGACTAGTATGGTTCGATTGCACGATATGTCCGGCATATTCCATGTTCAGAGTGGTAGACGGTAAATTAAAGTAAAGGTGGTGAAAACACAGAGGAGAACGAGGGAAGGTTCCAGAACTTTTGAACCCTCTTGAGGTTAGCGCCGTGGTCATGTGAACTACGCACGTGCTCCTTCCAGCCCGCTTCCCGAATCTTCACCGAACAACCATTACCGGGAACGTTGGCTCTGCGAATCTACACAACCTCGTCGTACTCTGCAGCAGCCACATATATAATACTCAATATGACGTGCTCCTACCCTTCTGTGACTACTTTTGAGGGTTGTGTTAGTCTTTCCTAGCGCGCTCGCCTTGGCTCTCATACTACCTGCGCTAGATGACCCCCAGACCCACTCCGAACTCTTCGATACGTTCTCCCGCGTCTTCTCAGACTTTGCCTCAGTAAACTGCTGCTTCACGCTGATAGACTAGGGCAAAGATTACATCACTCACTTCAAACACTGGGCCTGCTTGGGCACGACACACACCCAGCTTGCCAGTAATCATCTAAACCTCGCAAGAGGCCAGATTCGCCTTTGTCTTGCTGCTACTGGATCAACATGATATATCCTAGCACCGGACACTCTGCCCTCTCCATTCGCTCCAAACCCCCTTTAACGTTTCTCGTGACAATCGTAAATCATTGACCATTCAGCCTGTCGACCGCTCAATACTCTACAACACATCAAACACTCAATCATAATATCCCATGCTCGTATCTCGCCTGGGTCTTCACTCGAAGCGCGAGTTATTGTCCCAGGATTCTCACTTATTGTTGGACATGTTCACCAAAGTCGCGCTTCGCTGCGTCGTCTACGACGGAATCACCTTCGGACATACCCACACTCCAATACGCACTCCATGCCAAGAACCCCAAGTAAAGCCCTTTGCGTTATATGCGCTCTTCGTAGACGGCACTGTTAACATACCGGATGCGTCATCAGGCGCTGCCCAAGAATGCGTGCGCGTTCAGCAGACTTCGGACCTTTAGATACAAGCGGTGGACTATAACTATTCTCTGACTCGAATCCCAGAGTGAACTCTACACTCAGCGAGCAAGATACATAAGATTCGCAAGAGTGGATGGACCAGTCGCCGAACCGCGTGGTCCGTGCGGAGCCACGGCGATCAAAAACGATATCGGCTAACACAAGCAAACACAGTTTGCGTCATCTTTCCATTTCGCGCCATCCTCAAGAGTGATTTCAAATCCCTCTATTACTACTAGAAGTCGAACCGACACCCAACACTATCACCTCCTACCTCCCGGCCACAACCATCTACCCCAAACCTACTCCGCCATGGCACGAATTACACACTCAGTAATACAAGCCCGAGCTCTGGCTCAAGTCTGGCACCCACAGGAAATGTAAGTCCATAATCAAGGTCTTGAGCTCGTCTAGCGAAGCCTGATGACTATCAAATCTACCTGGCGCATGAACCCGACCAGTCCTCCTGTCGTCCCAGCGCTGCGTGAACTGCCCCACGATCCTCTCGACGCTACTCCCCCCGTCGAAGAGCCAATTTTGCATATACCTGTTCTCGCCGAGCACGTGGATATAGGTGAGTTTCTACCGTCTGGACGTGTCTCTGGTGGAAATGCTCAACCCCGTTGCTCCCAATGATGTGTTCTCCTCTCGTCCCAATACGCGAAGTGCCCCAAGATCCTCTTCCCGTTGCTCCTCTCGTCGAAGGCTTCATTCCGCATATACCTATCCTTCCTGACGCCGTCGACATGAGTAAGTCGCTACTCTTACTGTCCAAACAAAAGCGGTCTGACTCTGATGAACAAGACCTCGTCGAACCTGTCCCTCCCAACGGCGGATTTCTATTTTTGCCTCAAGCACCAGCACCGTTGTTAGGCTCGCTCTTTGGCCTGCAAGATCCGCAGAATGCTCAAGAAAATTAATCACTAAACGGCCATAGCGTTCCCAGTTTGATCGGGCTTGGATGGACCCCGTAAGGGTCTGACTTCCGGTTTGAAATACATATTCGCCAAGCGCATCAGGAGTGCCGATTCTTCCATCCTCCCTGCTTTCCAACCCTGTAGTTTTATACCAAACAACCTCGCCGTCACCAAACCACTTCTGCATAGAGTCTAGCTGAAGTCATTGGGTGATGGACGTCGGTCTTGGTCTCTGCTTTATTTACTCTAAAAATCTCATTGATTGGCCATACGTTTATGATTTGAACATCCTACTATGCTATACACGGACATTGTATTTGTTCACATACCCGATGTAGACATGTGCCTTCCAGAACAAGTTGACTGAATGCGGGAACGTGGCGCGTAATGTTTGGTGCGCCCGAAGTATGTGCCTAAGCTAAAAATAGCAGGTAGATATCCATCGCACGTGATACTCGCCGATCAAACTCCTCGGTCTCCGACATCGCGCTCACACGAAGGCGGCTATTGTTTGCGCCAAAAATCCAAATCAAGGAAAGAATCATTATTTCGCCCAAACCGGCAACTAATCGCATCCAAATCAAGGTTAAACCACAACGAATAGAATGCAAAACGTGGAAGGCGGCTCAGGACAGGGGACAAACGAACGGGTGAAATAAAAAAGGGAAAACGCCGCCAATCGCTCCTGACAAACGTAAGCGAAATGCGTTTCGTACACGCCTCGAAAAGTCTCAAAACACGATACAAAAATCAGACCGGAGAGAAAACTCAAAAGACCGATCCAACGCGACCAGATCCACGACAATCTCACCTGTATCTCCTGCAGCATCCTCTCAGCAGCGATCATCCTCATCCTCCACAGCTCAGCCGCCTCGTTCTCCGCAGCCAGCTGGCCCTCCAAGTTCTTCACGTGCTCCAGCTTTCGCCACCGGCTGCGTCGCACGGCGGTCGTGTTAACCCGTCGCTTATCCTCCACCGCGGTGTTCAGGATTTCCTCCTCGGTCACTTCAACCGCCATCTCGACTCCCCATCGGCACTTAGATACGATCTTGGCTCAGCGCTCTTCGAGCCCTATGGGGAGAACTTTACGGGACGTCGCGGACAGGCCACAGTGGTGCGTGTTTGGGCAGGGGCATTGATAGGGAGGGATTATGCCGGTTTAGGTACCTCTGATGGTCGGTCGGCTGCACGCGTTGGGGAACAGGGTCAGAGAGGGAGGATGGCATGCGCCAGCTATAACCTTAGGAGGGACCGGGTCTTTGGGCGAGAAAGGAGAGAGGCTCGTGGCGAGAGGCTCGTCGGGTTCTCCCGGTTCATTTGGAGCCAATGGTGGGCTGAGATGACCAGAGTTACCCGAGGCGAGGCGAACCGAAGTCCATCAGATTTAGCCTTCCGACATCGATAGTGGTGGGTTCAGAGTCCAAAGTCGTCGGATGCGATGTACAACTCGTTGGGATTGAGCCTACCATCAACGATAGGGTCAAGGGCGGATACCGGCCATGATGGTTTACGCACTGCGTCGTGTGGAAGGTACCAAGCACAAGTCGGAGGCAGGGCGGCGTTGCGGTCAGCAAGCTACAGAACAAGGGGACGGCTGTGACCAGGAAATGGTGGTCGCCTGCTGGTGAACTGTGAACTCGCCGCTCACTAAGGGTGCGGCTTCACTTCTCCATAACGGCCTCCGCTTTGGCTTGGCTTAAGATATCACCATTGTCCGATCGAAGCATAGATTCAGTGCACTCTACTCTAAGGCCAATAGAGGGGAGTCACAGATGATGGGGGTAGAGAAGAGCAAGAGAAGGTTCTAGAAGATTGATACCGTCTCATTAGCGCCATAATCACGTGAGCTACAGCGCACGTGCCAGTTTTCGTTTCAACTCAGCAACGACCTCAAGACTTGTGGTTTCTACGAATCTAGATAACTTCACTACTATCCTCTATAGCAGACGCTTTACCCAATACCCAATCTACCATGTCTAGTCTAGTGTTCAACGATGTTACGTCAGTCTTTTTGTTTGCCTGGAGCTTGTAGTATGGCATTATGACTTGCGAGGCAACCTTTGAATCTGCTCTGGACTTCTCGACATACCCTAGACCAAATATCTCTCGGGCCGAGCTTTAGGAGCTTCTTTAGTAGTTCGGAGCTGGTTATACGTCGGGTGAAGCCGGCTTAAACCCGGGCCCACTGTGCACACCAAACCTTGGGCTTGCCCAAGCAGACTACGCATAACCTTGCAAACATCTTTTTAGACATTTCAAAAGATTGAACTGTCTCTGTTCTGCCGCCACTGGCACAGCCTGGTCTATCCTAGTACCAGACGCTCCGCACTCCCTACATACGCTGAATACAATCTCGGCAACAGTTTGTGATTTATCGACCATTCGATTTGTCGAAGGTCTAACACTCCATATCATACAGTATACCTAGTAATGAAACCTCATGCTCAGGCTCCATCTGGAGACTCACCTGAAGCGTAAGTTATCGAGCCATGATTCCCGCTTATTGTCGTACATGCTCGTCATATTGGTCCTTCACCTCTCCATCCATTACCAAATCGCCAACGGGCACACTCGCACCCAACATACACTCCCTTCAACAACCTCGAAGAAGAGCCTACACTGCATATGCCTTTCGTAGATACCGCTACTGAGATACCGGAAGTGTCGCGAAGCATCGGCCAAGGCACCAAAACGTGCGCATTCAGAAATTTCGAACCCCCGTATACCACTAAACGGCGCACACTCTCGTGAACTCGTTCCAAATTTATGGCCGCTCCTCAACTCGAAAAGCTTGGCGCGGCAAAGAGTTGCTGTGTGCGGTTGTTTATTATAAGGCACTTTGAGCGTGGTTGTTGTATTACCGACACTTCTCGAGCGCATCATTATATAATACCGGCACTTCCGATCCGCATTATTATAGAGCACCGGCACTTCTGATACGCACCATTATATAATATCGGCACTTCTCGTCTGCGTTACTATATAACCTCTAGGCATGGTCTTCCTTCTACATATGCCTAGTCTTCCTCCACCCCTCTGGTTTTCCTTCACAACTCGCAACCTGACCATGGCTTGAATCACTCATTTCGTTGCGCAATATCGAGCTCAAGCACCGGCTGGGCACCCACATGAAACGTAAGTCGATAGTGAAGGTTTTAGCTAGTCCGACTTGGTACTAATGAGCCTATCGACTATGAATTCTATCAGCACTCCTATCGTCCCAGTGCACGAACTGCCCCAAGATCCACCTCAAGCTGCTCCTGTCATCGAAGAGCCCATTCTGCATTCCGACGCCGTCAACATGAGTGGGTTACTGCCATCGTCTTCAAGAGATGAGATTTCTGCCCAATGGATTTACTCACAATGCTAAACCAGAACACGTCTTTTTTTTTTTGAATCATGTATTTATTGTCGCTTCGGGGCAGAGCCCTATGGTACGACATTACATGAAGTTGTAGTAGAGAAATGAAAAAGATGAGAGCTACAGAACAGAAGAAAAGTAGGCGTGAGGCACGTTATCTCAGGGGCTACGGTCTAAAGGTTAAAAGAAAGCGCAGGGCGCTGCTATGTACGAAGGTATACTACGAAAGCTATGTAGACTGAGAGAGACGAGATGAGAGACAGACAGACAGAAAGAGAAAACGAAATAAAGAAATAAACTAGAAAACGTCGAAGCTGTTGCTCTCAATAGCGGATTACAGCTCTTGCCTCCAGCACCAGTGCCACTGTTAGCCTCGCTCCTCGGCCTGCATGCCTTGCGGGGTGCTCAAGAAACATGACGATCCCAAGCACCGACATGCATCAAAATGCCACTCATGCGTCAAGTCAGTGGTTGTCTTAAATCCAATCGCCTCTCCACCACCAAGTCACTTTCGAGACTAGTCTCAAGCTGTTTGGTGGAGGCGCTAGTCTTGGGTTTTGGTCTTGGTTTCTGCCGTATTTATTCTTGAAGTCTCGTTACCTGATCATAAGTTCACGATTCAAGTTATTTACCAGACAGGTTAAGCTAGAGCCAAAATTGACCATAACATGGGTCAATTTTGGCGCTTTATATGGTCATTTTTATCATAGGGAAACGGAGGTGTGGGGCCCCTGTGGAGCCATTTTTGACAGGTTATAAGGTCATTTTTTGATGGGCCAAATAGACCCTAGCTTAACCTGTCTACTATGTTGTACATATATGCGTTGTTGTCGTGAACATACCCCCATGCAGACATGAACCTCCCGTATTTATTCAAATTATTCGAAACAGAAGTTAATTGAGGGCAGGAAGCTTGACGCCGGTCAATGTTTGCGCACGGGGAGGTCCTTGATGCGTGGATGTTTACTATGATTTACGCGCTTATGCTATAGATAGCGAGCGGGTGAGCATCAAACCTTGGGGGTTAGTTATATCACTTGTCTTCGCAACACGCGACTTGTTCAAACTCCAAGTTGCCAGATCACCGACCAAACGCTAGTTTCCGACATCGAGGCGGCTCCTATTTGGACCCAAAAATCCGGTCAAGAAGACCATCGTCATCCCGCCCAAAAAGGGTAACTAGTTACATGCGGATCAAGGTCGAATCACAGGGAACAGGCTTGAAAGCATGGGCAAGTGAATCAAGGACAGGAGACAAACGAACGAGTCAAACAAAACCAGGAACAGCGTCGTCAACCGCATCTGGTAGAAAAGAGAGTGAAACAAAGTCTCGTGCCCGTCGTAGGACTCTTCAGGCTTTCCTGGTTTGTTAGTAACAAGTGGTCTGGGTTGAGAAGATTGAGGTTGCCCGAGGCGAAGGGAAGCCCATTGAGGTTTAGCATGCCGATGACGACGGGGGACTGTCCTGAGAGCGAGTCCGAGGTCGCATCAGAGTAGTCGATTAGCGCTGGGCACGTCCAGTGGCGGATAGATGAGAGAGAGTAAAGGTGAGGCGAGGAGCTTATTAAGCGTGCGCATCATATCAAACCACAGAATACGCATCGAGCCGAAACCGGTCGTGACCAACATCGGGCTCCTCGGATTTTTTCCGAGACCCCAGAACCTCCAGTGAACGTTACTCACCCAGCGATGAGCATGTGACAGTGACATTGTGACTCCCCGCAGATGCCCTGCAAGCTAGAAACGGCGCTCTCGTATTTTTTGATTTCGAGTAGCTGTGTGAGACCTTGTATGTTGTGCTAAGTTGCCTCTCGAGCTTCGCTCCTTAGCGGTAGATGACGCTAGTGGGCGATAAAGTGCAACTGCGGTTCGAAAAAAGGTAACGCCACGTGATTTTGAATCGGTTAAATGAGAGATAAATGTTGTCTCATGCAAGGTCTTGTGACATACTCTTTTTCAAAAGAAAAAGAAAATACATTTATTATCTTGTGACGTACTATATAGTTCCTCGTCGTGCCTGATTAGGTAGATCAAACTGGCTTTCCTACGAGGTAGCCGGTGCATTGCACGCACTGTTGGCACCAGTGCGTGCAATGCACCGGCTACCTCGTAGGAAAGCCAGTTTGATCTACCTAATCAGGCACGACGAGAAACCATATGAGGTGTGAAACGTTATGTTCATTGGGTGGGTGGTTGCTTATGATAGAGTGTCACAACCCTGTACTATCTAAGGTGTGAGCTCGCTCTTATGTCCGTCGAGGGACTCGGTACGCTTCGCGCTTGTG
>WSTJ01000220.1:0-33525 GCA_019623705.1 Ceratobasidium sp. 428 | reverse complement strand
CGAGTGTTTACTTCTAAAGACGGATCCCAATGACGAATTGTGTTGGGGAGCGCAATATGACCCTAGCATGCTTATCCCGTGGGCTGGAAGCGCTGATTACCAAGAACAACCCTGAGACCCGTCATTTTTTGATGCGACAATTCCGGGGGGGGGGGGGGGGAGACCTTGGCGAGCAAGGTGACTACGCTCAGCTGATGTAAAAGACTGCGACGAACCTTATCTAGCGATTGTATATCAGGTTTAGCATAGCTACCGACGGTTTCCACCTGGTGTTCACGTGCAAGGTCCCTTGACGAACATGGTTCTCCCATCCAAAAGAGCAGGCACTTAACATCACCACTAATACGTTGCCATCCTTAACGTGCTCCCATATAGCATGATCTGGCCCAGATTCTATCCCAGCGTGTAGTTCGAAGTCTCGTTGATTGACTCGGTTTTTGTGACTCTTCCAGACAAGCCGTGATCCGTCCATGTACGTCTTCATCGTTGGCTGCCCCGTTCTCTTATGTAGCTCGGCAACGCCAATCTCAAACCAGCTCATAGAACCGTGCTATCCACCACACACACGACGTCAACATACCAGCAAACAACGATTGTGATGTGGTGCGCACCTTTGGATCCATAGCTACTTCTTCAGGACGAGACTCAGCCGAAAGCTGAACGCTGTGGATCTGGCTGAGAATTCGTTGGTTTAATGGTTGACTCCGGATCCATATTTGTGTGATAAGCGGGCCAGTAGAGTAAACTTCCATACTTCGGTTTTCTAGTACTGTGTATTCGAGGTCAGGTTGATGAAGACCTGCAAAATGACAGATTAAAATGACGAGTTCCTCTGGTAGCCTTGGCCGACGTGGATATAGCTTCGAGCCCTGTGCCAGTGCCAACACTATCATGTAGTTTCTCCTCAGTGGTATTGCTTGCGAGGATACTCTAGCAGGTTTAGGTCGTCGAAAACGAGAGTTGGAGTTACCCATGGGAGATATTGATAGACAACCGACCCATCACGTGATGAGGACGTTACGAACGCAACCGCCAATTAATTAGGGGAATGATAGAATTATAAGTGATCTTATATAGTGCATGTACCAAATGCTCTAAGACAAACTGACGCTCAATTTCCCAGCATGGGTTGAGTTAACCTCGATCTTCCCCTGATAGTTGGGCCGTATTTCTACAAACGCAGACTTTCAGCCAAGATATCATCGCCCCAGCAACTTTATAACCTACCAAGAGAACATACGGGATAGGTACGCAAATTAACGCCAAGAAAGCGCAAAACATGGTTCCCCATTGATCCCCGGCCTTTTCAAATAGGTGCGGAATGAACGGAGGGAATGCGAATGCGATGGTCGAGCGAAGAATACCATTCGCTGCAAGACAACTCGCCGCATACATCGGGTAAGAACTGACAATTGTGTAAGCACTAGTTAAAAAGTAGCTATATTTATAACTTACTCAACCATATAGGCAACAACGGAGGTAAACCCAATAATTGATCCCGTTCCAAAAGGCACCCCTGCCAGGATAGGAACAATCCAATGAACAGAAGGGTATGTTGTCCTATTCAACAAACAGATTTAGCTGCGCATATAGTAACATATTCAACAAGTTCAAACCTACCAAGCAAACCAGATTAAAGATACGGGAAGCAATATTGCAGCATAACATGCTCCGACCAGTCGCTGTTCGGGTGGTGCGTGTCCCCCAGCTTTCCGAGCGGCGCGCAGGTATCGCTTATTCTCAAATGGCGAGATGATAACCGCGAGAATGATACCAACTCCGATTCCTAAGAACGCCAGCCCGGTTTGTCCCGGAGTAAAGTGCCTATGACGCTGAAATACTATTGGGAACGCAGCAAAGAAACCGTAGAGCGTTCCGTAGACCAGGGCGGTGTAGAGTGATAGAAATAACACAATCGGTTCGTAGGCAAGCATTTCTATAAGCAATAAGCATCAGTGGCTTAGGAGACTACGCCTTCGGAATAAACCTACCTAGCGGACGTCTGAAAGTTGACCTTAGCACTTGGAAAAGACTTCCGCGTTCAGAAGCTTCATATTTCGTCACGTAAATAACCCCAGTGTTCGATTCAGACTGAAGTTTCGCTGCTCGCCGTCGCAGGAGAACTGAGGGGCACTATATGTACGGTTAGTGACCCCGTGAGGTTTGGAACGACAATGACTAACCGTTTCAGGAACGAAAGCAACGTATAAGACGAGAACGACGCCTGAAAATATCAACATAACCCAGAAGTTCCAGCGCCAGCTGACATTGGATTGCGCGATAAAACCCTACGCATATACTCATTAGCACGGGGGCATATCCCATAGAAACGTAACACGTACTCCGACCAGAGGCCCACACACTGGCCCAAGAAGCGGACTGACAGCGAGTATGATGAGTGTAAGCGGTCCTCTTTCTTCCTTCGTAAACATATCCGCTAAACTCCCAGCCGGGACACTGAAGACGGATGAGCCAAAACACCCCCCGAGGAGCCGCATGAGTAGCAAGGTTGTGGTATTCTGGGACAGTCCAGCTCCGAGGTGAAATAGTGTGTACGGAAAGTAGGACGCAATGAAGACGGTCCGGCGGCCATAGAGCTTTTGTTACCTGGTAAGTAGCATACATGATGCATAAATTTAAGCGTACCTCAGATAACGGACCCCATACGAGTGGACCCAGGCCAAAACCAAGGACAAATAACGAGAGACCCAGAAGGGCAACGTCCGAGTTTGGTCCAAATTCTCGCATAATGCCTGGAATTGCGGCCGCATATGCGCTGGATGAAAATGCTACGCAGAAAGCGGATAATCCAATCTAGGACGTCGTATCGTTTCGTATGGTCGTTTTTTATGTTAGAAATGATACACATACCAAAGCACCGAGCGTTCTTCTATAACCAGATCTCCAGTTCATCGGGTTTTCCGGATCGTTTGTGTGCCAGTCCACGGTAATGGTTCCACTTTTACTGGTATGTTGAGAATGGAGCGGATACAATTCAGTGGAGTGTCGCAAGGATGGAGCCAAGGTAGGTGATGGAGACACCAAAGGTTCATGACCTTGCTGAAAGTTGAGTGTCGTGTATGGGGCAGCCATGGTTGACCAAAGTTTGACTGGCCCGACCGGTAGTATTCACCCTTTTATACACGAGCCCGTAATATGGCTTAGAGTGTCTTACGCGCGTAACGTCACCCACTACAGCACACCGTGAATATGTAGTTATATCCCGATGCCCGAGCTCACGTATGGATCGGCACTTACTGGAGTATCTGCCCCTCAGCCGTAGAAATCAGCAGCTTCTATGTAGGCGGGGCCGAGTTAGCGCGCGGACAGTAGCTTATTTGAGATCTAAAACGTGTTATGGGGTAGCCATGTAGCTCCTATGATTGGCAGATAACTTTAGGACGTACCATTACCACGGGTGAAGTCGGGGAGACCTCATCGCTAATTCACGAGTGCGAGATACCCCTGTCCCAAAGGTTAGATATCGCGCCAGTTCTCTAAAAGAGACGAGATTAAAATGAACATCTATTGCCAGTGCAATTTCAGTGTTTGTTCTGAGAAAGGTGATTTCCATAATTAGCGCCTTGAGAATCCTGTAACTTTGTTTCCAATTGAGCACAAAAATAAGCGGAATATGACCAGAGCGGCCCGGCCACGGCACTTACAGGGTCGCTCCTCAGAAAAATCATGCTCAAAGTCTCGGCTACCCCCGCTCTCCGAGAAGAACCATGTGAATCAGACCAGATACGAAACCGGGATAGAAATTGAGATAAATAAATTATAGCACTTATCTCACAATCCCTATCCAGTATATAACACCCAAGCCCCTTTCATAACTTCGCCATCACCTTACTCTCACCCTCCTGGGTGTTGGGTTCCCACCACACCACCGTCACTGTGACATCGTCGCGGTATCGTCGGGAGTATGGCGCTGGGATTGATAACATTTGGTTGAGCCTTTCTCGATCCGCACCACCGAAAGCGTTCCGGATGAGATGTGTCCCAACATTCTCATCTACAAACGCCCATTCGCCCTCTGTCGACCCTTGTTTAGCCTTACTCTCGGCTGATTTTCCCTCAACCCCAGCAGTCTCGGCGGGTGCTACAACTGTTTCCGCAAGTTCTGATTTGGAAACGCTTCCTTTTCGCCCCTCAAAGTGACCTCCAACTAAGGAGACGACCTCTGAAGAGGATAGCTCGTCCCATAGGCCATCCGTCGCAAGAATAAGAAAGCGTAGAGTGCTCTTCGAACGAGATGCCGCCTTTGGCTGCGACTTATAATCACGAGACGGTAAGAAATGGAGGCCGCGTCGAGTGATAACGGGTTGGCTAGTGACGTAAGGGGGTGTTTTAAGATTTGAGGGGCATTTCCGGAATGCGGACCCAGGAGGTAAGAGGGATGAAGTCAATCTGATACCAGTATAAGCGATAAGTGGACATGAATGCATGCGTCAATCGCTCTACTTGCCTCTCCTGTAGCTCGCGAGGCCATTTGTAGTTTGAATCACCGAACGCTCGAGTTGGCTCCAGACCGCCTACAGATCGGGATTAGAGGGATAAACTACAAGCGATACATTCATACCTAACACGCGCCCTCGCTGAATCACATATGAAGCCTCATCGGGAGGATGTTCTGATACCATTCTATATAGAAGGAATTGGTCGCCTATTAAAAATGACGCAAAAAGACACATACCTCTTATACTCATTGATGTTACGGCCAGTTTGATCCTCCGTCAACACTTCAACCCGCCATTTGCCTTCGCCATTCGCATCCTCATCCCAGTATCCCGCAACCGCACGTGAATCCCCAGTCACAGCGACGTGAAGATCTCGCCTTGCCGTGTCAAGGATAGCGAGAAGCGCGCAAGACCCCGAAAGTGCTGGTAGCATGCTCGCCTCGGCCATTGGATGCTCCCAAGGTTTTATTGTTCCGGCCTTGGCCTGTAGCATTTCAAGTATTCTAATAGGCGCATTAACTATTTCCGAGTCAAGGTTTGCGAAAGCAGTCTGGATGGCAAGTTGGACATATTTCGGATCGGTTGAAGGGGAATAGGTGAAGGGGGACAGAGAAGCCGGGAGTAATGACACAATGTACGATAACGTCGCTTTGAGATAGTCTGTAGTAGACTTTCCGGTAGGATCAATGCCCTCTTTTTCGACGGATGGTCGGTCCAATGTAGACAACTCCAGCGCCACAGCGGGTATAAGTGCCTTAGCCAGTAGCCTCGACGTGTGAGGTCCAGCATGACCATCCATCACAGCAAAAAATAGCAAATCTCCAGACCCAGCTAACCCTAAACCAGTCTTATTCTGCCCTTTAGTATCATTTCGCAAAATAAGTTGTGCACTAGCATCTTCAATCGGATTGTTGGAGTTCAGAGAAGCTGTCGCGTGCCTCCACGTCACTCCGTATGGGCGGGCTATCGACTCGCTTTTTGCGTTCGCTCTTAGCAGTGCTTCGATTTGGTCGTCGGGGAGCTGCGATATTGACTTGGTTGTCATTACCGTACGGCCGTCAGATGAACGCTGTCGAATACGGATATCAAACGAAGGGCCACCAGATAGCCTAGAGCCAAGATCACTCGAGTATATCCAGTAGCCTGAGTACCCTAGCCCAGCAGTAGTAACAGCGTAGAGAGCCGGACGCAGGAAGCTTCCAGGACGAGGGCGAAACATTACTTGCGTAGATCTACTCCCCGCGCTACCCACTTCAATGCCAGCGCCCTACTGGAAAATAAGTTTTTAAAAAGATCTGGCTGTGTCTTGCTCTAATCCTTACATCTTCTAGTACAGCCCTGTTGGCTAAAAACATTTGCTAAGACTCATTACCAAAATACGATTAGAATATTCCACCTACCAGCGGATCGACGTCGCAGGGTTTACTGATCGGGATGGTTGACGCTGACGTGAGCACATGATTTAAGCCCCCAGCGCCTATCGGTTTCGAGGCTCTATGGTTCTTTCTCTGATCAGCGAGCTGTAATAAATGTGGATCTCTCTCAACAAGCTTTGATGATTTATGAAAGCATCTCTTCGCTTTGTTTTGCCTCGCTTGAAGCGGCCGTTTGTCGCATCAGTCGTCGCGAGGCAGTCTACGTTAGGCGCTCGTAGGTTTGTATATCACCATCAGCATTCATCCAGCCTGAGCCTTTTTTTTCGGCTTTGTATTTACTGGTATTTACAGCTTTCGGCTCAGCATCCGGCTACGTACATCTCCCAGTCTTAAAATATAGCATTAACCTGCGACAATAGCGCTTCCATATCAACAATATCAAGAGTGAAGAGCAGGGCGCAATGTCGTAGACGCTCGGTGCTTTTCACTTAATGCAGAGTTCTACAGTGAGGCACTTATAACGAGCTGTTCGGCTCTGTTCGGCTCATTGCCCAAGGAAAAACCACGCATACACTACCCAAATTGAGTAAATTGATACGCATTCTATGCGTGATCAACGATCAACCTCATCTTGCGGACTCGCTCTTCGATCAAATGTTGAGCGTCTATAGAGCTAACGCTCCGTGACACTATGGCAAACTCATACTTCATCTCAGACCGTACACCTAATGCAACTATCATCTAATCACGTCACTTACGAAGAACACTATTCAGATGCCGGTGTACCTGAGTCCCATCCACTCTCAGGACGCCTTTGCGTAGTTTTTAGCTTAGGGTTGGATTATGGGTCGTTGCTACAACGTGTTCCATGTCACGCGATGAGCAGTGGCTGATTATCCAGCATATCCTCCTGTTTATCAACACGAGGCCGTCTGTGACAATCTAGGCGTAGCTCAGCGCTACCGGACTACAGAGGTGCCTTTATAAAGCTGCCCTCGACTAGTGACGACTGCATCATCGCTAGATCACATACCTCTCAACGAGCAACCACCATCACACCCCGACTAACCTCTAGTGTCTACTGTGATATCTCAGCGACCGGTGTGTAAGATAATTATCCTTCGCTCGGAGCATGATTTTAAGATTGTATATTTGTCAGACTCATCTGGCCAACTCTTAGCGCTCTATCGATCAGTGGTGGCAACGACACGTATCCTCTGGTGTGTTTTCGATATGATCCGACAACTGGAAGTATGCATTTATCTGACTTCTAATGCTTCGCCCATGCCACTTTAGCCAAGCAACGACCTCACTTCAATGGCGACCTTAAACACATTACCTTCCGGTTTATCTACAGACAAGGACCTTCGTATTTCTTCCGTTGGAATTGCCAACTTCGATTATGAAGACACCCACGGCAATCGGATCTCTCCTCGCAAAGTAACAGAGATGCACTATTACTCGGAGCAAGCTGGGGACCAAGATGATTGGATCGTACTCAAAGTGACGGATCCTGCTCATGACGCCAACGTATGGGTTCGATTCCAGCCAGATTCAGGTTGGTAGAACTATTTCCTGAGGCGAAAACTACTTACTGGAATATCGTATAGAGGGGTATCTTGGAGATTTTGCCATGGACCATGAGCTCGCTATGCCGGGAGATGCAGCGCTACGAGCCAGCCTCCGCTTTGACAATTCGATTGAGTACAAGGATGCAATTGAGACACGCTCTGCGGTGTTTAAACAATGCAAGGGAGCGGGTGCTGAGGTAGGATAAATGGATAGGCTTGCAGCAACTGTTACTTACAACTATCTCTTTAGGCTGGTTCCACGCTTTGTGCGTCCAGGTATGCCGAGATGCTAAGCCTTCGCATCGGGCAAGGAGTCGGTCGCTGCACCCCTCAAGATCTTTGTGAAATATGGCCTGCTTTACCTGATTCAGACCGACGCCTCCATGCATTTTACTGGTACGAGAAGACCGACTTTTCAGGTATCGAGTACATCATCCTTCACGTAGTCGGGTCCTCGTCCTACACGCAGACAGGCCAGAACTGGTGGGTTCGGTTGGAGCGGGATGGATGTAAGTTTTCATTCAATTCGTGTTTATGGTTGAGTATTTACCTGAAAGCACAAGCAACCGATGAGGCGGTGATCTCGAAGAATCGAAGGCTAGTCGAATTATCTGAATCAAAGCAAACAAGGGCAATTGTATTCCATGATGGAATACCATTTTACAACGTTATTCAAGTCCTACAAGGGACCCCGACCGGTTTTGATATGACTACGGTACGCGTCATCATTTGTATTATATGCTATCCTTGACCCTTATTCAATTCGTTTAGGAGGACTGCTGGTACTATTCGTCTACTCTTGCTCATAGGTTGAGTGCGGAGGTTGGTGACGATCAGTTCGAGTGTCCCACAGAGGATCTTGTGGAGATATGGTCGGGCGAACGTGGCGCTCAGTTGTTCGTCAATCGTATTCAGTGGTTCCAAGACGGAGAAGGGCCAGATTACTTGGTACTCAACATTTCAGCTACGAAGAATGATGGACATGGCCTCTGGGTTCGGTTGGGACAGGATCCTGTGATCGGTGCGTCGTTTGACGGCCATGAACTAGGAATTGTGAGACTGATTTGTTAATGGCTGACAGGGAGTCTCGTTGATACAGCATGCGTCACTCGGAACCGGCGGAGTTTGTTGCGTTCCGGCCCGCTCATGAATGCCGACATCACTTTCAGCACTCTTAGGTTTGGGAAGGTCAAGCAAGTGCTAGGGCAATTGAATCGGGATCTGGGGAACATGTTGTCGTTTGATGTGAGTTAACTGTATGCTGTACCGAGGAAGCGCGAACTTATTACTCGCCAATTCCAGGAAAACCAGGTTTCTAAGGCCGTAATGACTCTGAGGCGTCTTACGGAGATGCAGGACATAGATTGCTACTGGGTTGATGGCGATTCGACTCTACTCAGCGATTCACTGTCTCAGCTCCAGTTTTAACGAGTAGCGGAGTGGCTTAATTGGAGCACTGCACAATATACTGCGCATGTAAGATCTGTGGCGTTACTTTGATGCTGCCCATATTCTCTTGTATTACAATGTTTACTTTTTTGGCTTTGTGTTTCTCTTACTGTCCTTTGGTCCTCTGTGAGTACTAGTTTGTATGGCAATGAGACTAGTGAATAAATCTCTAGTGCTTTCTCGATCTCACATATGCGCGATTTCAAGTAATAATACCCTTGAGGGAGTTATTTAAAAGGGATATGCTTGCTAGTGTTTATTTACGGCCAGGGGCGAGACCAGCAAGCATAGCCACTGATCAGTGGCACCGTGCGAGCGTATTGCGTGCTTGACTTCCTCCGGGTATCCGAGGACTGATGTAAGGACGCTGAGCAACGGCCGAGGCAAGACATCGGATTCATAAGTAAGCTCCTGGTTTTCACGCTCTCTACCGAACTATCTTCACGGGATGCATTCCCTAGCTCGCACTCGTCCCCTCGTACGCGCTCTCACCAACTCAAGCTTACGTCGGACTCCGGCAGCAGTACAAATTTCTGCAACAAACTCGCCAAGCTCGACCACAGCTGTCAAAAGAGGAGTATCATCTAATGTTGGAGGAAAACGTCCAGCGTCGCATGCAGCAGTTGCCACAGCTCGGTCAGAGCCTCGCTTCCCCTGTGTCGATGCCCATGCCGCTCGCGAACTGCGAGTTGCGCCCCAACCTATAGATCCGTCGTCCTCGGGACCCGAACCCGCGTACGGCCGACCCAAGCCGACCTCATACCACAAATTTCATAGCAGCGAGCCACTCCCCCTCGTATATGGCGACGTCCTACGCGAGTTCGACATTGCCTACGAAACCTGGGGCCAGCTTAACCCGGCACGCGACAATGCTATTCTGATCCATACAGGTCTTAGCGCCTCGTCTCATGCTGCGTCTACCCCACTAAACCCTGCTGATGGCTGGTGGGAGAAGTTCATTGGCCCTGGCAAGGCGATCGATACGAACCGCTACTTTGTCATCTGCACAAACGTCCTTGGCGGCTGCTATGGTTCTACTGGCCCATCTTCACCAGACCCCTCACGCGGTGGCGCACCTTATGCCGCCCATTTTCCTATCCTGAGCATTCTGGATATGGTACAGGCGCAATACAGGCTACTGGACCATCTAGGAATCGAAAAACTCTACGCCAGCATCGGAAGTTCAATGGGCGCCATGTCTAGTCTTGCTACGGGATGGATGCACCCGGAGCGAGTCGGACGTATTGTCAGTATTAGCGGTACTGCCCGAAGCAGCCCTGGGAGTATTGCGATGCGCTACGCCCAGAGAAGTGGTGAGTGATTTAGACTTAAGAACGCGAGTTCTATTCAAACGACCTCACTTAGTCCTCATGGCGGACCCCAATTGGAATAATGGATCATACTATGATGGGTCACCGCCTCACACCGGGATGAAGCTCTCTCGCCAAATTGCGACAATCACATATCGGTCCGGCCCCGAATGGGATCAACGGTTTGGCCGAAACCTGCGTACACTAGGCTTGGGCGAACAGGCACAGGTCGAGGCAAATAATGGGATACGGCGTCCAGCCTTGTGTCCAGATTTTTTGATCGAGACCTATCTGGATCATCAGGTACGATTGTGTTAACGTGTAATGCGACGAATCTAATCCTTCACTTGAACTATATAGGGCGAACAATTCTGCCTTAAATATGACGCCAACTCGTTCCTCTACATCTCAAAAGCAATGGATCTCTTCGACATGACACAGTCGAACCTCCGATCTCTCTCTGTCCCGTTTCCCGAGGTCCCTGGATCCCACCCTCCGGTGCCTCAAAAATCCGCAAAAGCACCCCTTCATCTCTCGCCTCCGCCGTCATACTTCCCCGATCTCTCCGCTGGTCTTGCGCCACTTTCTAAAACACCAACGCTCGTCCTGGGCGTACAGAGCGATATTCTGTTCCCTGTAGAACAGCAGCGCGAGATGGCTGATGCGCTACGGATGGCGGGGAATGATTCTGTGGTGTATTATGAGCTCGGAGGTGTGTGGGGGCATGATACTTTCTTGATTGATGTGATGAATGTGGGAGGGGCAATCCGAGGCTTCTTAGCCTGATTGTCGCTACCTGGGTGTGCTTGTATCACAAATGATAGCTACTGTCCATTCGTTTACATGTAGGGCTCGCCCAGCATAAAATACTGCCCATAACGCTATTTCGATAACGAAGAATCCATATACAACTTCAGCGCCTATGCCCACCATATTTTTGATATCCCCAACACTTGCAACGGTTGTCGGGGCAAGTCGGGGCTAACATAAAAGCGATTGTTGACGTACTTATCAGTAGTAGATGGTAGAACTGTGTCACATGATGGCTGTATCCATAAAGCGCTGCATGAACACAGCTAACCTCAGCAGGAAATACACGTGTTCGTGTGTACTCGTATCAAGCCAGGGTTTAGTCGTGCTGTTCCTTACAACCACCCGAGCACTGGTTAATCACTCTAGGCTTCTTCGAAAGAAATACTGAGTGTGTGTAACAAGTAAATCTCGCGGCACGGTGGTTCATTTATGGAAGCAACTCGCTATTCGGGCCATTCACCAAGGGGGACAAGGGTAAGCGCCAAATCAAGCGTATGCTCAGTCAAATTGTAACTCTTCCCGGAACTATTCAACAGAAACACAACACGACTTATGTACGTTAAACAACAGCTGATATGAGTGATGACCTACACTTGACTTTACAGGGCACCGAGAGACATGGCGTCGCGGATGGCGTAGAGGATAGCTACGACGATAGCACAACTGAATCGGACGAAGGGGAACCAAGTAAGTCTTACCCAAATAACGGGATATTAACGTTAAATTCTACTATAATAGTTCCATTGAGACCTACCGCTCAATCGAACGCACCAACCCAACTTGGTGAGTGGCTTTGGCTGTAACAATTCGCTCACTTACTCCCACCATGATACATGAAACCTTTCATCCTAGTCACAATCAGTGGCTCAATGGCAAGCGCGGTTGTTTTAACTCCGCTTGCTTAAAGGGCTTACATCCATTTATCTTGTTTACTTATTTTTATGAAATTGTAGCCCCTCAATCAAGTGATAAAGCATTTGGTACATCATGGCTGTCCAGATATCTCAACGCATTTGGATTTGTCCCTTTGCAACGAAACAGCCATATCTAGGGGTGGCTTTGGGGATGTTTTCCAAGGAACGTTACTGGACGGAACCAAAGTTGCCCTGAAATGCCTCCGTCTGTATGTTGACATGGGTGAAGGCAACCAAAAAACATTGAAAGTACGCACTCGGCTGTTCATCTACGCTTCAAAACGCTCAAACAATACTTCCACAACAGTATGCGGCGCGAGAGCTTTACACATGGTCCAAATGCAAACACCCAAACGTTGCGAGACTATTGGGTCTGGCCGAGTTTCGTGGGCAGATTGCAATGGTATCTCCATGGATGAACAGCGGCAACATAAGTGCTTTGAATAAAAGCAACAATAATACGATCGACCGCTGCCTCTTGGTAAGCCCTCATGCAGATTGTAATATACCGATTGAACACGAAGTTCTAGTAGTGCGTCCAAATCGCCGAGGGTTTAGCTTACCTCCATCATACTGGAATTGTAAGCAACCCACCCTCGTAAAATAGTTCTAATATCACAATAACCTTACCATTCTAGATACATGGTGATCTCAAAGGGGTATGTGCATATCGTACGTCAATATCGTATTTCAGGCTCAAACAATTGTGCAAAGGCCAATGTTCTACTTTCTGACGGTTGTGTCGCTCAGCTCGCTGATTTCGGCAATGCTATTTTGGGGAGTAATACCTTAGAATTCACAGAAAGTACCACCCGCTCTCAGCTTTCCACACGATGGGCGGTATGTTGATTTTAAAATGCTCAATACGGACACCTAACTAGACTTCTCCAGGCGCCAGAACAGTTAGACGGCCAAATCTCGTACAGTCGCCAGGCGGATGTTTATTCGCTCGGGATGGTATGAGCACAGATTCAAAGTAACTATTGTCTACTTACTGTCCTAACAAAAATCTTATAGACCATATTGGTATGTATTAATTTGATCACACGCCAAATCTATGATAGTAATCATCCAAACTTCCTGCATTCTAGGAGGTCATATCACGACAACAACCATACTTTTATATTAAGACCGAAGTTGCCATAATTACTACCATATTGGTTAAACAGGAGCACCCACAGCGCCCCAGAAATACTATCCCCACCAAAAGTGAGCAGGGAGATATTCTATGGTCTCTGCTTAAGACATGCTGGAGCCGGGAGCCCAGGGATCGCCCCAAAGCTTCCCGTGTTGCAAAAGCGGTATTTCTTCTAATATATTATCGTAACTTCTTTGTTGACATATGTTACCCAGATGAAGAGAATTAGCCCAGGGGGGCTGTTAGGTGAGTATCATATAAGTACGGTCAGCGGCGCGCATGTGTAACGCTGGGGGTGGTCTAATTAGAAACTCCATGGGCCCCCCTGATGATGCCAACGCTAGAACTGAGCGATGGGGTGCCTTCCGCGACGGGGCATGAAGTTGCGGGAGTGACGCCAAACGTGCGCGAGGGGGAGTTGGATATTGATACCACGATCCCACGTGCGCTTCCTCGTCCGCGCTCGCCCGATCCAACTTTATATATCGGGACGATACATGAGCTGCCGCTCCCGGGGGAATCGCCGAGCTTGGACGTGACTGAGGTGGACGTGGCGCGTAGGGCGCAGCACCGCGAGGCTTTTGAGTGGGCTGAACAAGAGGCTAAGATTCGTTTTGAGCAAGGAGACGACAGCGCGCCGTACATCTCCAACGGATTCCCAACCTGGGTTAACTGGGACCTCTTCGCCCGGCTCGAAAACAGAGAACGCCGAGACCATGGGGAAGAGCCACTCCCGCGCGTGACGAGCGTGACGAAACCAGAAAAGCTGCAAGATATCTACGACGAGTGGCACGCCACGCACGACAAGTGGGTTGATCGGTTCTGGAACTCGGGCTGGGATTGGTTTATACGTGAGATCGGCGAGCCAATCCAACGAGAGCTTGCGGCGGAGCGGCAAACGCAGATGGGGCGCGCACTCGAAGCTGCTCGGGTGTACCAACGCGAGAATTGGGAGCTACCTTGGGCTAAGCATGAGTTTTCGCGGGGTTATTTGTGGGACAAGGGGTATATGCATGAGGATTGGCAGCGGATCAAGGCCAAGACGTGGCGGTGGGTTGTCGAGCACGAGAATGACGAGAGGCGGGCGATTGGGCGTGCTCCACTTCCACGTTTTACCCCCGGAATGAGTCAAGACGTGTGGCGCGACATTCGAGACGTGTGGCATACGACAGGGGATAAATGGGCAAAGAAACGCAAGGATTCCGAATGGTTCAAGCGGGACCGACGCGAGAGTATCACGCCTGAACAACGGATGCGACTTGAGGAACAATTTTTACACTCAAGACTCGAGCAGCACGAAATCCGGGAAACCACGGACCCGCACTCCCTCCGGCCCGGAGAGGAGGATCAAGTCCGGCACGATTCGGTGGTGGAGCTGCTCGCGCAGCGGCAAGGGCTTGAAGGCGCTGATTACGACAATATGCGGCGCAATGAAGAAAGTCAGGCCGACGACTCTAAAGTAGGCGGCGTTAGGATTCATCCCATGCTCCGGTTTGGGTGGCGCCGATCACCAAATTCAGTATTGCTCCCGCCACGGCGAGTTTAAGAGAGAAAAAAATCTATACATATTGTGCTGCCAGCTGTTCTGTATCGACCATATAGGCTATATCAACAAGTCAATTAGTGTCCAGCGAGGAATTAGACCGGCTCTGTTGAAAATTTTGATCAAATAACACATACAAACAAGGCCTATCTCTGGGTAAAGATAGCTCAATTTCTCACTCTCTACAAAGTCAATCGCGGAATTGACTTGTAGATTCTGTAGATAAAAAGCAACCGCATGGTTTGTGTAGTTTACATTCTCCTTAAATTCGCTGTGGAAAGCGTAATATGACTTTTGATGCCCAGAGACGCCCAAATTGGCGCGTAGGATGAGTCTTTTATAACGTCGCCTATTTTAGCGCCATAAGTCTCGCCGGCTGGTCTCTCAATGACGGTCCGAGCACATACGATTCCGCAAGCAGTGAACCTATCCCGCCCACGAGCCCCGATCGATCAAGATCAATATCTCCACCTCGCCAATCGGGTGAAGCACTCCCGAGCGCGCCACCAAGCGTCAAACTCGAGTCCGCCGCCTGAATTGAAGCAGAGTTTATCTGCAGACTCAGCGAATAGACCCATCAAGCAGCCTGGAGTTGTAAAAGGAATCCTGGAGTACACACCATCAACATGGCGTAACACTCGCCTCCCCTCTGTTCAACCAGAATCATCCGTTTGGTATGACTTTACCGCACGCGCTCGACTATAACGGGAAGCTCTACCCACCCGCAACCCACTTGTGGCACGCCATGCGGTTCCTCCGCCCTACTGAGAGACGTGGTCGAGAGAGCGCCGAAGAGAGCTGGTACTTGGAGATAGCTGAGAGAGTTCGACAATCGACCTGCCCGGCACTGTATGCTGACCACCAGGCACGGTACGCCACCGTGGTTGGAGCAGATGGAGAGGCGAAGTCGCTACAGAGGCCAGATTGGGAAGAAGTACAGATGGGAAAGATGGATGAGGTCCTCATGCTTAAATTTACTCAGCACCCTGGTAAGCGTGGTTTGATCGACTATTATTCCTAGCTTAGTACTGATGGGTTCGTTGTTAGAGTTGGGACAGATGCTTATATCTACTCATGCGGCAGAATTGTTATCTGTAGGGGATCCTCCTTGGGGTGCTGGGCCCGACCTTAAAGGACCCAACCAGCTGGGCAAAGCTATCATGCGCTGCCGTGAACTCCTTTTCCAATATGGTGAATAATCGACATTTCGATACGCTGTCTAAGTGTGCTCTCGTCGAACAACTTGTAGATAACCTGCTGCCTGTTTTGAAACTTGCTTGGTTTTCTTAATTCCCGAGACGCGAAAAATCGCCGAAGTTTCGAAGAACCAACCAAGTCTAGTTGTTCCTATTATAAGGCTGGTTAGATTGTTGAGCTAGAGACAGGTATAATTGATCTAGGGATAGCTTTGCTCGTAACTTGATACACTATGAACTCATAAAACGCATACACTCAACAAATGTACACTGTGGGTGTCAGCTAACAGCTTACAAGCTGAAAGTCAAGTGGTTAAGAATCATCTATATGGTAACAAAACCCCGAACCCAGTGAAAAAATTGAAATAGTCCTCAAAAAGGTTGTAAACGAGGGAACTCAACCATAGCCATTTACGGTTTCAATCTATTCCATCGGTATGATTAATCCATCTCTCTGCGCCCCAGTTCACAACCTCTCTGGCATCCCTAAGTTTCTGCATGTCCATCCCGCTATTAACCTTCAAAGCTCTAGTCAATACCTCTCCGCCCGCCTTTACGACCCCTGCTCCGCCAACCTTAGCCACGGCGGCGCCCAACATTCTCTCAACCTCTACCAAACAGGCACACGCACGCGACTCGGCTTGAACATCTTCTGCGGTGTGGTACCGAGAGGCAATTGTATCAGGCTTACGAAGGCCTTTTGCCACAAGTAGCTGACGGGCGAGATAATGAAGCCACTACATGCATGGGATCAGTTGTTTGCTCGGGAAAAACTAGGGCATATGCGCACCATAACATTTGTTAAAGGCCGATATTCCGCCCATCCTTCCCCCCTACCCATGCAATGCGCTTTCATCATCCGATACACATCGAATTGATAATCGCCTGTCCCTTCGAAGATCTCTGGCTCGAGTTCGGTATACCATGGTGTCTGAGTATGTGTATCCATTCGTGACAAACCCAGATCAATTAGCGTCACATGCACTAGCGGATTCGTTTTTGCCTTGGATTTGGATTTGGACTTGGGAGCGTTCTGGACGAGAATCTGTCCCCAATGTAGATCCCGGTGTTCAAATCGAACGAGGGACTCGGCCTGCGCAAGTGTTTGAGCGACCTGCCAGAAGATACTTGACGCTGTACGCCACGAAGTACGAGGGACGAACGTGTAGTGTTCAAGATCGGGACCGCCGTCCGGGAGGATGAGAAGCACATAAAGTTGGGAAGCTGAGAATGAGTCTATGTATGCGCATTCAGCGACTGAGAAAATGTCGTATCTATGAGGTACGTACCGGGACGAATGCTTTCCGAGCCGACTTCCTTGTTATAAGCATCCCAGAGTTCCAAGAGCTCTCGGGGGTAGGAGCCACGAGCGACGTGCGCTCTAACAACGCAAATCCAGTTTAAATTGCGAAGTTCTTAGTCTAATCGAGAAACTCACTTGACAAGTTTGATAAACCGATCTTGAATCTCCCCCATGGCCCTCGTGATCGCAATCTCCTTCTCCACATCCTCAATCTCACTCACACACGGCCCATCGACATCAATCATAGCCCCTGCCTCTTCCATTCGCAACGGAACGACCTTGACCACAACTCCTCCTAGGCCAAACACCTCCGAATAGCTTGCTTCTCCAATTTTTCGCCATCGTCGACGGGATGAAGACGGGTAGAGAGCGTGTACATCGTCTGTCGAGAACGTCGAAACAAACGCTTCTAAATCTATTGGTTCGGATTGGGAGCAGGTTGAGAGGAGGCTTTGTAATGCGGGCGAGTTAGATGAGGACGATGTTGTAGGTCGAGGCTTTGTTTTCGGTCGGTGTGGCTCTGATTGAGTCTGAACTGGAGGTTTTGTGGATCCACGAGGGCGAGAGGATAAGGTGCTGGAGGACGCTTCGGGTCTAGTTTGTATAGGTATCGCGGGTTTGGCTGGTGCAGACTCGAGCTTGCGCTTCGGAGCGGAACCGGGATGTTTAGTCGAGCAAGATTCTCGCAAGTCCTCAGATTTCTCAAGTACAAGCCGTTTGTGTATTTGTTGTTTCGTCGGCCGAATTGGAATGGACTGCTCCTGAGTAACAGGCTTAGCCTTCCGCGAGACGGGTATCTCCACAGTCATAATGCTCGGTCTCGGCTTGGATGGGGCTAGCGGTAGGGACTTTGTGGATTTTAGAGGAGGTTTCTGCTTTAACGGTTGGATAGTCGAGGGCTCAATATTGAGCAAATTCGATCCATTGAGCGCCTTGGCCGGCAGCTTCTTCTGGCAGGACCGGGAGATCGTCCTGGCGGTGTTAACGGGACCAGGTTCAGACTGCGTCCGATTTGGTATAGATGAGAGTACTGGAGCAGGTGTGGGTTTCGCCTCTAGTTCCGCGACAACGTCGAGAAAAGCGACTTCATCGTCTGAATCTACTGGACTGGGCATGCCATCCTCGGGCGAGAAAGGGCGAGGAGACGGAATGGCTATTGGGGGAAATAAACCGCCGTTTGATCGAGAGCTGGTGCCGAGTTGAAGACTCGAACTAAATCCGCCGCTAAGCCTTGATCGAATAGGGGGAGAGCCAATTATGGCATGCTGTCGTGTGAGCGGTTGGAGTGTGGGCCGTCGGTCAAGATGCTGGGCCAGAATCCCTGAGTCAGAATCGTCCGAAAGGATGAGGATAGATGCTGCCCTTTTTCGAGCGGGTGTTTTGGTGGCACATGAAGAGGCAACTGGGGACAAATGCCTAGTTGAATGCGTAGGTGGATAACCACCGGGGATCGGGCAAGCGTCGATTGTAGATATGGCCACAGCTTTGTCTTGATCCTGTGTCAGTTTTTGTCGCCCTGGTCTCGTGGAGCGCAGCGGGGAGCTGACGAGATTAGAGACAGGAACTAGGGGCTGTATTCGCTTATCAGTCCGACGCTGTTTGGGTGATCCTCGAACTTTAGGAGACGATGCGACCAATGGTTTACGCTTCCATGGTTTGACAACAGGTGAAGAGATCGAGAGCAAGCTTAATTCCGCGACTGAATTCTCTTTTTTCTGTTTAGCGCCAGGTCTAGATGACGGGCGGTGGTTCTCAGAGACACCTGGAGCTGCAGTAGATTTCCCTTTCCGAGTGCGAACGGGCGAGATCACGCAAACACTAGAAGAGCTCCCGCTAGATAGGGGAGAAGTAGGAATATCGATCCATTGGGTTTCGCGACTAGGAGCATACAACCGGGGAGCGGCTACAATGGCCTTTGATCGTCGTCCATAGGTGTTGACTTTACGAGTTGAATGCATAAGCGGAAGTCAGGAGTAGAAATGTCGAGTCGATTGTTGTTCCAGGCGCGCCCAACCACGTGACTCAGTTCTGTGGCTGTACAGGTCCAACCCCAGACCTTACCACGATGAGTTAGTCCTTGGCACTTTGCCCGTACGAACACCATATCTAATCTAACCGCATACACAAGGCACGTTTCAGCCTATCGACAATACCCAAGCGGAACATCTCTTGCGTACTTATTATACAGGTGTTATAGCACTGAGGTTCCTACCACCAGAGCTCGTTTTTCACATATGTCAACTCGCCGACTTCATCTCCCCTTGGCCCGACCTAAGCTCTTCGGCGTCTTTTCGACATAAACCAAGTAAATTTCAACGAACTATCTTTCGTACGACCGAACCGCGAAAGATTGTTCCCTGGTTTCACACACCTGCCTTCTCTCAAGCAACACTTAACACTGCGCAACGAATAGAGTTCAGAGCCTGTTCACATGTCTCATACCCGGCAAGTCGAACTTTCCATTCCTATACTTTCTACAACTCCTTATCTGGCCCCGGCGGAACTACTCAGCGACGCGTCCCCTGGCGAAACTTCAGCCTCCGCCTCATCTCGCCTTCGCACCCTAAGCGTGCCAAAACGCGGTGGGACGACTCGCCCTTGAGTTGGCCGTGCTTTCAGGGTTCAAATCTCCCGCCAGACGCAGAGCCTCAGCCAAGTGATCCAGGAGTAATGGTCGTGGATCGGCAACACGAATTGTGGGAGTGGTTAGAAGCTGGGGATTGGCTGGATGTTACCGTACGGGCGCATTTTAGTTGGGATTTGGCAACTTTCAGGCTTGACGGAGTTGTGTGGGTGTTCAGGTGGTGGGAACCGTCAATAGACATGCTTAGATTAATCCAGCAACGAAAGGCATAGACGTGTATAATTAGTGATAGAATTAATTGGGGCCGACAAATTGGTATAACACTCGTCGAACGAGTCCAGATAAGTGTTTCGGGCTTGTCTACAATGAAATATAAGCTCGCATGAACAAATGTGTGCTCAAACGTGAAGCTCACCTGATAAGTAGCCTTTGAAAATCGTAGCCAATCACATTCATTAGCCAAATTACTAGAAGCTATACGATCCTTGAGACTCACCATAACCATACCCATTCCAATCGCACACAACAAGTTCTCTCCACCAGGTACGATAGGCACCCACCCTCGGCGCCTCATGACACTCCATGCGCTCTCCAAACCTCTTGGGAGAACATACATCGCAAGCTCCGCTCTTCGGCGTTTTTCCTCCACAAAGAGTGAAAGGCCGGCTAGCAAGCCACCAAGCCAGAAGGACGCGCGAGATATAAGAACAAAGCGGGCACCAGGCGAGAGGCGCTTAAGATAAGGAGAGAGGTATAAGTTGTGTTTGAGGCAGAAGAAACCTAAACAAAATATGTCAAACGGGTATTATCATTAAACAAGAGAGACGACATACTCTGGTAGATCACGACGAACACTCCAAGGAATGCCGAGCTCCTCGCAGTTCCATAGGCGCTTCTCTTCAGCATGCTCCAAGGCTGTTTCATAAACTCCTTGCGTTTAAACAGTAGCATCGGAATAAAGTGCAGCGCTCCATAGATTGGCGCCATCCACGCCGAAACAGTCACGAACCTGTCAAGCGGAACAGACCAGCACGAGTCAAAGAAGGGATGCACGGCCGCACTACAGTAAACCGCTCCTACATTAGTTTCATAGTGAACGCTTCCCCCTATGCTCAACTTACCAAGACCCAAATCTCGGCCCAAAGTCACCTTCCAGAGCCGCCTCAAGCTCAGCTTCAAGCCTAGCTTTATTCCCAGGAGTCGTTCGCTACATGCTTTTCGTTGGCTTTAGGTAGAAGTGAAACAAGATGGAACTTGCCTTCCAGGAAATAAGATTTTTAACGTCTTCCAACTTAAAAGTACCCTTTCGAACGAGATCATGATTCATGCTTACGGCCTCCGGTCGGACTTTAGAGGCTGTTTGAATCCTAAAAATATGACGTAAAAATAAGCTAAAAGTAAAAAATAGCCGATAATCACCAGACTCTATAGCTGCGCGGGATCGTATCTGGGCTGAGTAGAAACGCATACAGAATTTGCCCGCAGCTGAGTAGTTCAGGCTTTCTCAGTGATCTTGATGTTGATATCACAAAGATCAGTAGGCGCTCACCACAAACTAAAGACCATTACATCTCCGAATGGTATTCTGATCCCAAACCTGCCAGACCAATAATTATACGACCCCTGCAGCCCACTAGTCCAAGTATTCACAATCAGAAATTTTCTACACTTACTCCAAAAAATACTCACCGAACAAATAACTGCTGAGCGATTGTTAACCTCCTTCCCTCCGTCTCGAATGCCACAGCTAAACCCGCCACGCCGCCAGCGACTAAGGCATGCCACCTCGCTACGGGCTTCCTCACAAACACATCTCGACTGGCGGGTTTTTCTTCCTCAGCTGGAGCTGGTTGTTCCTTCTCTCTGCGTTCTTGTTTAGTCTTCATGTAGAGCGGAGAGCTCGGGCCTCCGGGAGAGTTCCGGCTCCATGGAGAAGGAGGAGGTGTATAGCGCAGGATAGCTGGGAGTTGGTCATTGGGTATGAGAGGGAGGCTGTTAAGAAGGAATTTGTAGACTGCGACAAATGTTCCGATCATTGCTGCGAAACGAAATGAGTCTGTCCCAAAGATTGCGTTTCTGATGAGAGCGAACTGCAACTTTCTGTACATATAAGTTATTACGTGAGTCAATTCTAGAACGACCATCTAGTTACTCACTTTGGTGTGCGAAGAATCCTGAAGAGTAGAAGAAACATATTGACACCAGAGCGGATACCAAATGCCAACGTTCCAGCACCTATTCATAGCATCGATTTAGTTATGAACTAGTCAAAAATTTCCTGGGAAAAACATACGCTGCCCCCCCTTCCATGCATGCTTAAAACAGTCCTCCAAGGTCTCAAGCTCCGTAGGATGCTCTCCTTTATCTCTCCATACAAGCTTTCTCGTGGCTCTTCTAAGCTCTTGATCTTTCGCAAGCGCAACCAGGTTCTCAAAAGATCGAGTAGCAAGATGAATTGGTGTCCTTGGCGTCCACGACCCCGGGGTATGAGAAGGTGTCAACTCAGAGAGAGGACCTAACGAGTGATGCCTGTTTAGTTCTGGACGAGACATTGTATCCAGAAGCGCATGTGTCAAAGAGTGGTAAGGACAAGGAGAATGTGGGGCTCCCCGATGTCGTTGTCGTCGGCAAATGTCGTGTCAGATTACCGGAAGGTAACACGTGAATGCCGCCACCCGGCTCAAGCGCCGGCGCTAAATGGTGCCATCCGGCTCTTTACTGCCACCGATAATTTAGTCTATGAGAGGCCGAAAGTCTAAGTTAGAGGTTACTCAACTCCAAAACATGCTGCCCGATTACTCCCATAATTTATAATATCAGTTATATTGCCTCTTAAAGCGTACTCCAACCATATTCCAACAATACCTATGCAACCTATGACTTCCGCCGGCTGTTTGATCGTCACAGGTTGGGCGCGTTGGCGCAGTATTGGGTTTGGCTTAGACTTAATGCACTTGTGGGGACGTTAAAAAGGCTCAGTGCACTAGCATTGCTTATGCTTGTTTATTCATTTGCTAATTGGAGCCGTCGTACGGAAGTCTTATAAGATAAACCACGCATATATCCAGTCAGAGGTTGAGTAATAGAGCTTTAGGCTCATATCCAGGTGAGGAGAACCTGTGCGTATAGATCAGACGCAAAAGACACTAAGGTAGCATTATGGGATTTGCGGGCCAAACTCATTTGTCGCGTTTATGCATACCGCAGTGACGCTGCGTGAGCATATCGAATCAAATGTATGCGCTACTAAAACCTGGAGAATGAAAGGCCTCATGTTATCCTGGCAGCACCGAATGGCATACGCCGGAACCGTAAGATATTGTGAATGCGAAGAGAACGATTCAGCACCATGCCGCTGGACTCTGCAAAGGTGACATCTTCCTATTGTCCAGCCAGTTGGCCTTCAACTAAGGTACTTCAAGCGCGATTCTACTGATTCTTTTGATCATTCACATAGCTCTCCCAGCTCTTCAGCCGTTCAAATAGTATTGATCAAGTAATGGCATGAGCCATGCGTTCATCCGAGGTAAGTACTTTCTGACGCGTGCTTGGTACATGCGTTGCATTGTACTATGCTCCTCTGGCAGAAGATGTGTCAAAAGCCCCATTTACCCGTACTGCTCATCCTTCGTTAAGTCCGTTCAACCATCGTCACGAAGCATATCGATATTGTTTTCAAATGGTTTGGACTATGCTCATCGCGCTCATCACACATGAACCGTTCGGTGTTACCCTACCGAAAACAACCCCGCGGCACCCCAAGCTAACGAAGGCGGAAAAAACGCCGCAGAGGATTCACGGATAGAATATACCATGCACATCGGGCTCGCTTTGTTGCCCAGTTCATTGCTCAAACGCCAAGAAAATTTGGTCTCTTACTCACGAATAAATGGTTTATGGCTCAAATCGGCCAACGATAAACACTATGCCGTTGTAGTGAGGTGGTATTAGACAATATAACGTATTGGCCTTGGGCATTCTTGAGCATCTAAGGGACACGGCTCGGCGACTTGAGGATGAGTGACCACTAGTAGGTCGCCAGCCTCATGAGGGCGATCGCCAGACCGCTCATGAAGCTAAACGGTCAGGTACTGTGAGTAGCATGAAGTGTCGTTTGGAGACGGTACATGGTAAGTAGTTGATGTCATAGCTGTTGAGCCAGGGTGCACGTGACTCGGCCGTATGCACGGCTCTCTTGTCCCTGGCGGTCTTTGTTTGTTTTGTCATCGTTCTCCCACCCCTATCTCCGTTGTATATAGATGTGCGATTCCCGATGTTCGTCCTCAGCCTGCTTCTTCGCTCGCTGAGGTATGTTGTTCTGTTTCCTTCGTTGTTTCTCTGTCTGATTGTCATGTAGCTCGTCTCGTTCTTTGTCTGTTAGGTAGCTATATGCCAATCCGAGCCTGCTTCTTCGCTCGCTGAGCTCGTCTCGTTCTTTGTCTGTTAGGCTCGACGCGCTCGGCGCATCAGGTTATGAGCCCCGCGTAACCCGCGCGTGATTTTTTTTTTTAGAAGCAGTTATTGTTATCCTTTCGTCTCGGTCTTACTACTGTTCCTCTGCCCTCGTTTATGCCGGCTGGTACGAGGGGCGCCGCTGCAGAGAATCGAGCGCTGTCGTTGAACCTTCCCAATTACTTGTCTTCGCCCCTGAGTACACCTCCACCTCCACTTCGGATAACGTTGCCCGGGACTCTTCCTCCTTTCTCCTTGGACGGCCCAATCTCTCCACTCACCAATATCTCCAATCTTTCCTTGTCGCCCACGGACATTCCCGCCGGCTCCCCTTCGCTTCTTGGATCTCCGTTTCATCTCGTTCCTAGCATGTCCGGTTTAGGCGATGCCAATGCTGGCGCAGTGCAGGGACCGACTCCTGACACGTCGGGTGCCCAAGCCACCCCTGGCAACACGTCAACTCTCAGCACTGGATCTATCGTCCTCACCCCCGACCAGCTAAACACTATCATCGCCAACGCAGTCCAGTCCACGGCAACGCAGATCGCCCAGACGCTCCAGTCCACACGGCCCGAACCTACTGAATCAAGCAAGGCGAAGGCGTTGCGCGCATCATCGTCGTCTCTGCCGAAGCTTAAAGACGGCGCGTACCATAAATGGTCATTCGCTCTGACTGATACGATTCGGACTGCTGGTCTACTGGGACATGTGGATGGCACCAGCAAGCGACCAACTGGTGCTGATACGGGCGCGAAGGACAAGTGGGATCTGGAGGATGCGGCGGTACGTGCGGCAATCGTTGGTGCACTAGATCATGATATGGTCTATCGTTACCTTGAGGGTACGAAGACAGCAAGAGAGGCCTGGGTTGCCCTAGAAAAGCACTGGAAGACGAACGACACGGCCACGCTTATGGCTGTGGACAAGGAATTGGCTAACCTCCGTATGCCAGAAGGAGCAGATGTAGTGGACCATATCGCGACTCTACGACGTTTGAAACGGCAGTTGGATGGCACGGATTTCGCAGTAAACGAGGTACGCTGTAAAGCCATACTTTTCCGCTCGCTTCCACCCAGCTATGAGCCGTGGATTATCCGTCACGAGGAGTCGGACGCGACATCGTTTGACACGCTCTGTACCCACTTGGAGACCCAATACCGGAGTCATAAAGCTCGAACTGGTGATTCTGCTGTTGTTGCTGCTTTCCCCGCATTTTCTCGACTACCACGATCAGACTCTCAAGCGACCGCGGCCTCCTTCAACGCTCTGGTGCCGGGCGATCTCGCATCTCACCAGTTTACCAATGCCCGGAATCCAGCGCTTGCCGCTCGTGCGCAGCATACCTGCCGGGATTGCCTACAATTTGGACATAAATCTGGTGCCACCCAATGCCCGGCGTATGTATTCTATCGTTGGCGGACTGAGCTATGGGGACCACCTCAACCCAGGGGTCGCAGTGATACCCGTGGTTTTAGGAGGAATGGGAACGGTTCCGGTACGTCCAACGCCAATCCGGCTACAGTAACCACTACAGCAAACGTTGCCACGGCGGGTACTGGACCCTCCTCTTCGTCTGGACCGTCAGGCTCTATTGAGACTGTCCAAGCCTGTCATGCGACCACTGTGACTCCTAGCTCTTCGTTTCCCTCCTATGCGGCATACTCGGCAGTCGTGGATAATTCAGTCTCTAGAGAGGCTCTTGCCTTTGCTGCTGCCGAAGTTGGATCGTTCCTGATTGACACAGGGTGCCAACGGCATATGACTTGCGTTCGATCTATCTTCACGGATGTCGAGGAGATCTGGCCTCCCGTGCTGATTCGGGGGATTGGAGATAAGGAGATTGAGGCGTCACAGCGTGGGACGGTGGCGATCCCCGTGGAGATTAACGGTATGCTGTCTTGGTTCTACCTGAACGACGTGCTCTATGCGCCGGACTTGCAGCGCAATCTTATCTCAACTGGTGCGCTACTGGAGTCTGGTATGCACGTTAATCTTGCCATCTCTGGAGCGACGATCTACAGTGACGCTACTTGCTCGGTGACTTTGGCGACTGCGGCATTTAAGGAGCGACTCTGGGTACTTAATACTGAGGCATCGATTACGGCTGTTCAAGCCAATCCGGCTGCAAATGCCAACGTTGCAGTTACTGGTGCTAGTTGGCATAAGCGCTTTGGACACATTGGTTCTACGGCCCTGCGTCATATGGCGAATACTGGTCAGATCGACACGCTCACGAAACGGGACTTAGAGGTTGTCGACCATTGTAAAGTCTGTGTACTAGCTAAAGGTGCTCGTCTCCCGTTTTATCGCTCAATCTCGTCCTCGTCTTCTGCCCCTCTCGAGCTGATCCACTCTGATCTGTGCGGACCCCACGATGCGTCAGTGGGAGGCGCCAAGTATACGGCGTGCTTTGTTGACGACTTCACTCGGCTTGCCTGGGTGTTTCTAATGCGGACAAAAGACGAACTGGCAACTGTATTCAAACGTCTCCGTGCACACGTCGAACTGTTTACAGGTCTCAAGGTCAAAACCCTTCGCTCTGATGGCGGCGGCGAGTACCAGTCACATCTACTAGCCGACTACCTTGCTGACGCCGGCATTCTTCACCAGACTTCGTGCGCGAACTCGTCCCAGCAGAACGGAGTGGCTGAACGCTTCCAGCGCACTCTGTTTGACCGAATTCGAAGTTTGTTGAAGGAGGCTGATATGTCCTGGGGATGGTGGGGAGAGGCCGCGTTGACGGCAACCTACCTGTATAATCGTACCCCTCACTCTGCGTTACCTGAATCTCTGTCTCCGTTGTCGTATTGGTCGAATAAACCCGTTTCTATTGCGCACATCCGAGTGTTTGGTTCGACGTGCTTTGCCATTGATACCTCAAAGGATCGCAAGAAGTCGGCATCGCGGGCAGTTGAATGTCGCCTCCTCGGGTATGACGCACCTAGCAAAGCGTACAGACTCCAGGTCAAAGGTTCCACCAAAGTCGTACGTTCTCGTGATGTCATCTTTCATGAAGATCTGTCTATCGATAGGTCATCCGACCCTGACTCTGATGTGGCGCCTGTGCCTATTCCAACCGATCTAGACTGCCCACCGTCTGGAAAGGAGGTAAAGTTCCTGGATTCAGTGGGAGAGCAGCTGGGTTCAGTGGGAGACGAAGAGATGGAAGAGGTACAAATGATTGACACCACGCCGATCTCAAATGTTCTGCCCGCATCCCGACCCAAGCGCGACCGCAAACTTACCTGGAAGCTGCGCGAGTCGGCTGAATCGAACGCCGCTCTTACTACGCCCAAAGAATCGTATAGACAAGCGATGAAGGGTCCGGAGAGGGAGGAATGGCAAGCGGCAATTGACAGCGAGTATGGGTCGTGGGACGAGAAGGGGGTGTGTGATGTTGTGTTACGCCCGGACGGTGCAGAGATTATCTCGACCATTCTGCTGTTGAGTCGCAAGACGGATGAGACTGGAGCCGAGATTCGTAAGAAGGCACGGTGCGTGGCGAGGGGTGATCTACAGTCACGATTACCGGACGAGGGGCCCAGGCTGGCTGCGCCGGTGGCTAGCATGGTCACTCTTCGAGCCATGGCGGCCGTAGTGGCGCATACCGGCTGCGAACTTCAGCAGATGGACGTGAAGACAGCCTTCTTACACGCTCCCTTGTCTCGTCCGGTCTATCTCTCTATTCCCGCCGGATTTCCCCAAGCTAAGTTGCTGCCGAATGTACCGCGGGCTAATCAGGCGTTGAAACTAAAGCGTGCGGTCTATGGCTTGGCTGAGGCTCCGGCTAGCTGGTACGGTCACTGCACTGGGATCCTCAAACGCGAGGGATTTACACGCTCGGACAACGACCACTGCCTTTTCTGGATTACCCCTCCTGGCTGTTCTGATCGCTGCTATGTGCTTATCTACGTCGACGACTTCACTCTGATGACTAAAACAGCCGATCATATGTCTTGGCTCAAGGCTCGATTGTCCTCGCTGTTCGATTTGAAGGATCTTGGCGGGGCGACGCAAGTTCTGGGTCTTGAGTTCACGCGAGATCGGGAGGCCGGGACCATGTCTATCACGCAGTGTAAGTTTACTCGTCAATTATTGGAGGAGTACAACATGCTTGACTGTCGGCCGCTCGACACACCAATGTTTGCTAATGCGGCATCTGCCCTGCCTTCGCACGAGCTCCCCTTGACTGAGCAAGAGCGTGTATACATGCGTGACAAGGATTATCGGCATTTGCTTGGCTGTCTAAATTGGCTCCTCAGCAAAAAGTGTTGGGTAAATTAATAATGGGGATAGATAATGGTCGAATCCAAGTCAAATTATACTTCATTTGCACTCTTAAATGACACCCACAATCTAGCACTATGGGCCGGTTAATTTTGCATAATTATCCGCACTAAATAACACAATCTATCACAGTTAGCTGGCTACTTATTTGGGTTTCATCATGTCTATATATGGCATCCAGTATGTACATCGATTCACTAACGTCTTGTGCTTTGTATCAGTGCAAAAGTGGCTATATATTCATGCGAGGGCTCTACAATACATGATAGCACGAAATAATTGCCAACATACCACACGTATGCCTCCGGATTCAGGTTTGTACTACTTGATACTAGCCAAAGGTAGGAGTTCTATTAGTCGGCGTAATGGCGGGTATAATTGTTAAGTCAAGTTCAGAATGATGAGAGGACAGGTAGGGACGGGGGAGACAGGGAGACCTGAGCGAGAGGTGTGAAGTACCCGAGCTGTTTATAGCCAAAGCCCCCGGCTGCCGTGGGTTAGAGCAAGACCGAAGTCATCCGGTGCTAGAGTGGCTGCCGTCAGATCGCAGTCGTAAGCTGAATTCCAAACGGGTGAACAACTTCCTCCGATCACCCACGCCGAGTTGACATATGCCCACTGATTTTTGCAGTCCAGCCCTTCGGTTCTCACACTCGTTCGGGTTGGCGGCCTATTAGACGGCGCGGACAGGTCGTGTATGCAGGTTTACTCGGACCCCGTTGTTGATTGCAGTGTTCATGACGGCTCGGGTTGTGCGCGAAATCAACATTGGTGGTTAATTCAAGTGATCCCAGTGCGGGTGGTAAGGCGGGCAAAATGGCGTGTTTGAAGAGCCAGGACGCGACGGCGATATTGAGCAGCTAGGGTACTAACACTATGAACATGAATCTTGGATGCCTGCGTCGAAATTGACCTTTGCCGCGAAGATGAGCTTGTTGGCTGAGGAGGTGGAGGATTAAACGACATACGAGGGTTGGGGAGTGCGGATCCTCCGCCGTCGCGAGAGGAAGAGGCTAGCAAGGTGTACAGGGACGGAAGGCGATGAGGAAGGAGGGTAAATGGTGAACGATTCGGGATAGCAGCGCTCAGCTGTTTGGCAGTGTCGAATGATTTAGAACGGCGAAGTTGGATCTCGACACAGCTGGAAAAAATTGTTAGCAAAAAAGTACAAGGAACTAAGTATAACGAGCAGGAACTCACACAATGCGATCTCGGTTGTTGTCCCGCTCCTTCCTCATCAACGTGAGCTCACGGGTGAGCTTGATAGGCGGGTTCTCATAGTCCCGCTGATAAGGAGTAAATTGTTGGTTTTTGACTGGACTCCCACGCGAGACCTAAGAGTAAAACAAGGGAAAATTAGCAAGAAAAAACTTTGTACCGGGCGCGCTTTGATCAAGGGTCAAAAAGAACGTACTGAGTTGCTTGCTCGTCTCTCGGCCACCAACGGCAGTTTCGACTCAGACAGCCACCAGGTCAGGCTCTTGCCATACTCTGCGTCGTCGTCATCGAGATTTGGCGCGCGCTCGGGGGTAGCAAAGGTTGCATAAGCATCGCTTGGGCTGGCCTCGTTTAGTTATTGCGCAGCCGGTAGTTGAGGAAGTGTGCCTTTGCCCAAGTAATTGCGAGTGAGCGAAACATGGTGTTCGAGTGTGTTGGTTGCTGTTGGGTTGTGATCGTTGCGAAACTTTGATCGGGTGAACTACTTCCGATCATTAGCCACTCTTGGTCGTTTCAATTTCTTACCCGCCACGATTGCCCAGACCCATTCACTTGCCGCTCCAGTTGACAAGCCGCTCTTATACGCGTCGCGCCAGCCTTTCTGCCTGTCGCACCTTGTACTAGGCGGTTATCCATCCCCCCGCATTTTTGCTCTAGTCAACCCCCGTGAACCTTTGGAATGGGAGACCGTCACTTAGATAATCTCAGGATTCAACATCTCTCGGCGTCGAGCTCGAATCTCAGCTAGCTGAAAACACAGATGCGCGTGGCACCCCGAGCCCCCAAGCGTCGACACTTTTACTGGTTCCTGGCCTCCAGTCTGTAAGTCAGATCATCCCAATTACCTTGATTTGTCCCGCATTGAATGGATGGAGATAGGAGTTGGCAGGCTGCGGCATTTGGTACACATCGGTGAGAGGTGCTTGCGCCGACCCCCGTCCGCATTGTTTATAATGGGGAGCGAAACTACAGTGCGCTTTGCGCCTGTCGATTTTCTTGGTGTATTCGAGTCGAGTTTACACATATACCGAGCGGTGTCGCTTGATTGGTTACCCACATTCCGTTCTTGCAACACCACCCCAAGTGTGGCGCATGACTCAATATTCTCGACGCTTGCTAGCACTGAGGCCTCATCCTGACGCATTTGTCGGGAACTCAAGGCAGTCCTATCATGCCGACCGAGTCCGCCCGGCCTCGTCACGTCGTTCGACCAGCCGTCACGCCACGGTCAAGAAGCGAGCCGAATGTTAGCTGACACCAATTCTGTTCTCGGCGCCCGAATGCCTCGGCGCCCGATGGTATTTGTAGCCTCTTCCCCTTGAGTATATATTCGCCGCCTCTGTGCTTTCATCCCCTCCCATTCAGACTCCCTTCCTTCTCTCTCAACCTTTCCTTCGAGCGTGTATTTCACTTTGCTCACGACTACCACTCTCCCTGGCGATTTGGTAAGTGCCTTTTGTCTTGATAGACGCACATGTTACTCACGGCCTGCTTTGACTTCGGTGACAGTATTCAAATCCGATCCTCGTTCCTCGCGTCTGGTTGTTCCTTGTACTAATCTTTGCCTTTTTTGCGACCGGTTTCTTTTCGCGTCTATATTTTTCTTTACTCTTGTACGCTACCGCTTATTTGCGACTACTTGTATGTATTATCATAATAGAACATCATAGCTAACATGATCTGCAGTGGCGAGTGAAAATCATGGCTTTTTTGAAAATGTTTTCGATCGAGTGAACGAGATCACACAGTTTGATTATCATCAAGATCTCACTGATCTGGATGGCTAAATTGACTAACCTAGATCTTTGCCGTGAGTTTGGCTCTATTAAATGATGAACACAAATTAGGTGGGTGAAATTCAGGTGCCAAAATACACTTCATTTAGCCGTTCAATTTACTCCGGTAAATTAACCATTTCAATTTACTGGTGCGATTACAGCACATTTACCCATTAATTTACCAGTCAAATTTGATGTCAAATAAGCGCAAATTGGTGGGGGGGGATAGATAATGGTGTAATGGCTTAATTTGGGCAAATTTGCTCTTATTACACCCACACTTTCTTCCTGAGTCGCACTAGGCTCGCGTCCGGAAATTTCTTATGCACTCGCCAAGCTCGGTCAAGCGCAATCTAATCCCCATCCTGAACATTGGCACGCACTGATCCATGTCCTACGGTACTTGAGCAGAACTGTTGGTATGGGGCTGGTCTACTCGCGAACTGAGAATGGTCCGACACCTTGTATGTATACTGATTCGGCGTACGCGGACTGCCCGATAACTCGCAAGTCTCATTCTGGTTACGTGGTGTTGCTTTCTGGCGCTGCGATCTCTTGGAGTTCTCGTAAACAGCCTAGAATTTCGACCTCGTCTACCGAAGCAGAATACTTCGCGATGGGTGATGCCGCTAAACAAGCAGTATGGGTCGAACGTCTACTTAGCGACTTGGGCATCTCATCGGGCGGACCATTCTGCATCTACGCGGACAATCAGAGCAGTATCCTAATAGCTGAGTCTGAAAAACTCTCCAGCCGCACTAAGCATGTGGATGTTCAATACCACTACGTTCGGGAGCTAGTGCAACAAGGCCGCTGTCGCTTCAAGTGGGTACCGACCGACCAGAACGCGGCGGACGTATTCACAAAACCGCTTCTCAGTAAAAATTGTGGGTGCAATTATTCCAGGGGGTTGTTCATGGTGTTCATTGTGTGCAATGAAGGCAATGAACTGGTGCAATTGGGTGCAATGTCACACAATGAACACCATGAACAACCCCCTGGAATATTTGCACACAATTGCACCCACATATTTTGCAGAGTTGGTCCTGCTCGGTTCCAGACGATGCCGCCAATGCTGGGCGTTCCTTGGATCTGCCGTGATTATACAAAGCAGCCTGTAGTGTTCGGTAGCGGCACGCATAGCAAATCGCTTTGTGCACCGAGTGGGAGTCTTGAGCCAGGGTGCACGTGACTCGGCCGTATGCACGGCTCTCTTGTCCCTGGCGGTCTTTGTTTGTTTTGTCATCGTTCTCCCACCCCTATCTCCGTTGTATATAGATGTGCGATTCCCGATGTTCGTCCTCAGCCTGCTTCTTCGCTCGCTGAGGTACGTTGTTCTGTTTCCTTCGTTGTTTCTCTGTCTGATTGTCATGTAGCTCGTCTCGTTCTTTGTCTGTTAGGTAGCTATATGCCAATCCGAGCCTGCTTCTTCGCTCGCTGAGCTCGTCTCGTTCTTTGTCTGTTAGGCTCGACGCGCTCGGCGCATCAATAGCCTCCCTGGATGCAGGAGCCAACAAAGGCGAGGCCACGTACAAAGGTGCTCAGCAAAAAGTGTTGGGTAAATTAATGATGGGGATAGATAATGGTCAAATCTTGGCCAAATCATACCTCATTTGCACTCTTAAATAACACCTACAGTTTAGTACTATGGGCTGGTTAATTTCGCATAATTATGCGCACTAAGTTATACAATCTATCACGGGCTAACTCGATGCTTATTTGGGTTTCATCATGTCCATATGGGATCCAGTATGTACATTGATTCACTAACATCTCGTGCTTTGTATCAGTGCGAAAGTGGCTATCCATTCGTGAAATGATTCTATAATACATGACAGCACAAAAAAATCGCCAACATACCGCATGTATACGTCCGGATATGGCCTGTACTACTTGATATTAGTTGAATGGTAGGAGTCCTATTAGTTGGTGTAATGGTGGGTACAATTGTTAACTCACATACTGTACGGCCGTTTGGCAAGCGTGGACCATGATGACGAGGGACAAAAGTAGGGACGGGGGGACGGGGAGACTCGAGCGAGAGGTGGGAAGTACCCCAGCTGTTTATAGCAGGGGCCACCGGCTTCCGCGGGTAAGATAAAGACCGAAGTCATCCGGTCATAATGGTTACTG
>WSTJ01000219.1:0-33538 GCA_019623705.1 Ceratobasidium sp. 428 | reverse complement strand
ATTCTTCTGGCACTTGGAGAAAGCGTCCAAGATGGCGGGACTATCATCCGCGTTCTTGGTATGCTACAAGAACCGGGATTTTAGTCGAACAGGAAACCCTTCTACTACCAAACTCACCTTGACCACACACGTCTTCTTGCCCGACGAGCTCGAAGAAGCCGAGGCGATCGCCGAGAACGCAACAGCAGCAATGACCGACGCCTTTCCAACCATGATGCGGAGTAGGGATAAGTGCCACGTCCTCTCCACACCCAGCTCGTACCCCTCTATATACCGGCGTTCATCAAGGAAGAACGTCCCGCCCGGCCCCTCCTCAGGTGAGAGCCAAGAGAAGCACGGGTCAGCAGACCACATGGACCTGAAGTGCTAAGCATCGCAGTTCCGAATATACTATATGACGAGCCGAGAGACAAGAAAGATGGTGGAGGAGCGGCGGCCCGTGGGGTACCCCGCTCCGGGCCGTAGCATTAAACGATCTTGGCAGCTGATGGAGAAATCTCGGGTTCATAGCACGTTGCGTACCCAGGTCAAAGACGTGTGCTAGGCACCAGAAGCCCGCGTGCGTATCGCGTGGTCGACAACCAGAGCGGGCCGGGAGTATGGTCATTCAATTCCGAAGTAACCTGGCTAGTGGGTAGTCTTAGGTAGATATTCCGAAATTATCCTTCTAGCTCACATAAAGCCATGCCATCTTATAGTATCTTTGAATAGTGGCAGGGGGGGATGCGTGAGTTTATGAGTTGTAGGTAGCGCATATCTCGAGAGTGGGGCAGTGGCGGGGCAGCGGGTGGTGGTTGGGACAGAGGCAAGCGCCGATGTATTACGTAACCCGCTAGGGACTCAGTGGCACACTCGCCGCCACCCAACCGCCACCCAATGCCACTGGCTCAAATACGAGAGACAGCTTATTGATTGGGCCGGACGCATAAAAGATACCAGGCTTAGGGCTGGGGCGTTAGCGTAGTCTCATTGCCCACGGCACGGAACTATATCTAGGTATAGTGGCAGACTCCAAGTCGCGATTTAAGCCATACGGCCAGCAATCGAGGGACTTACCGAGTCACGAGATAGAATCTGGATTATAGAAACTATGCGAGAGACCAATGGGAGCTGATTTACCTGACCACAATTAAGGCGCAAATGAAAGCTTCCATTGTGTGAACTTCGAAGCCTATACGCCTTCGACGCCGATTCTAAAATCAATCAGGATAGGTTCGGACCACTTCTCTTCCGCACCACGAGAACCTCCAACCTCGGAGCCCAAAAGCGGGACGCGTCCTCGCTATAAGACTTTCCGAGGGTCACTTAGCACCCGGGGGTTCATGGACCGCTTCGAATACATCAAGGTAAATTTAGATTGAATAACTGAGGGTGAAGTATCTCGGGAATTCTCTATTGATTACTCTCTCCATCGGCCTCGGAGCATAAAGGAAGCATCCCCGGAAGTGGTCACTCGAGTCGGTTTCCGAGCCGCTTGCGCTCGCTCATGCTAACGCCTCTTTCTGCTTGATCTTTAAGTCAACAAGCAAATGGATTACCGAGCTGTATGGAGACGTGGCACACCACGGCGTTTATTCTCACAGTTGGATGGTTCTATGAACGGTATGAGAAGTTGACTGTTTGCGGACCACTAAACGAGGTTCACCTATTCAATTATATCAGCATGGAAGGGATGTTTGTGTGCATTCACGACGCCTCCTCCTAAGGAAGTCTCACCAGAGGCGTAAACTTCTCGGTTTTTTCAAACATCCTCGAGTATATTGCCGATAAACACAATCCGACGCTCTGGGATAGATAGCAAAGTTCTTCGCACTGTGGACCGGGAAAGTACTAAATTTTGCTATAAGTTTTTAGCCTGCGTTAGGTCGGAAAATGTAACGACAGTATCGGATTTAAGTACAAATGTGAATAAAATCGATGGGCAAAATTTACAACCAGAACGTCCCGCTTCGGCATTACGTGTTTTTCAGTACACCCCCACGGAATTCCCGACTGGGACCAGTGGTCGATCGTTTCTCTGGACACAGTGGGATTTCTCACTGGCCCCAGTCGATCGTGCGGGCTACTGGGTCCAGCTCAGCCGAGCACCGGACCCAGTGATCGATTTGAAATTGTTGCAAATATCGTAGGAGCAAGCATGTGAGGTGCATACAATCGAATACAAGTACATTAAGCCGACGAAATGTCATATAATATATGAATAGTTCTACTCTGAGTCATTCCGATCTGTGTGAACCAGGTCGCCGATATGAGACATTGCAGGAAACGGGGGGATGATACGGCAAGTCAGCTCGACGCCGAAACACTCTTCGTCCAAGGCGAAGATCTTGTTCTTCCACCTAGCCCAGTGTGCACATCAGGAAGCCGTGGTGGGGCATGAGTCATGTAATCACATATTTCAATTTGTCTCTGTCGTTTTTGTAGTTCTTTGTGCGAGCCTCGCATTCGTCGAGCAGTTTCTAATGCCCCGAATCCGCACGAAGGGCACGGCCCTTGTTGTTCAAGTTAGTATGCTTTTCTATTTCTAATGATGTCATCTTAAGCCGCCTTAGGAGGATCGCCAGGAAGCCGTGGGCCAGGAAGCGTAGAGTAATGTTCCTGGACTTCGAGGAGTTCATCGTAAATCGGACTCATTGCTCGCAGTTTCAGCTTTGACATCAGAGCTCCGAGCCCATTCTGCACGCTCAGAGTGTTTTCAGAGGTTCTGTACATGCTTTTTTGTGTCTTTGCGGGCTAACGATTTGCTGACTGTGGGGTTCGAAGTGCCGCATTCTAGCCCCTGTCGGCCCACTGTTTCTGAAAACTAACAAGACAAGCAAAGGGTCGTACGCTAAATGAAACATAAAAATCGAACCTCTTACTTAAGCTGGGGATGTCGAAGCTCTTCCATCTTCGAGGAGCGGGCAGTTGTCGCAGGGGTGAGTCTTACGGCCGCACTTGAGTTTGGTCCCTTTCCGTCTTCGGGGCAGGCTGACAAAGTCTATTTCCAATTTCTACTGACTACAGCGGACTGCGTGTCTGGACACAGTGGGCCATCAAATCGACTGGCCACGGTGGCCCATCTCTCTGTGACCGGTGAGGAGCAGATCGACTGGACCCAGTGATCGTCCCTCTGGATCCAGTGGGATTCCGACTGCCGCCAGTGCTCGGGCAAATCCGCTGGCCCCAGTCGGGGATTCCGTGGGGGTGTACAATAGCGGAAAAACGTTCAACTTTGATACCAACTTCCGCGCGACCTGAAATCCAGCATCCCGTGCGTATTCTCAGCAAGAAACCGGCTGAAAAACGTTAGCTAAACACTCGGTATGATTATGACTGAAATTTAGCACAACCATTTGTTCAAGGAGCGAGCTGAAACTTGGAAAGATTTGAACCAAAAACCGTACGACGCTACGCATCCAAAAATAAGTAAATTTTCGTGTAAAAACCACCTAGCATTGTGCTATAAAAATTAGTTCAAATGATACTGAAATTCCTCAGTTCTTTGCGGGGAAACTTTAGGACGAGTTGGCCTTACGGTAAGATCATACGAGTAAGAAGGTTCAACATTATATACGCGTTACATTGAGCGAGATACATTGGAGCAAACACGCGAATTATTGATGGGCACAGCACAACAAAGGACAGGCGGGTATCTTCAAACTGACCCGCGACGAAGAGCCCGTTAGCGGCAGCGTAATGCGACGTGAGCAAACAATAAGTCGGATATATGCTTAGTCCAAAGCCAAGATAACGGTCAAACACGAAAAAGGAATGGTAAGCAGCCGAGACTCACGACAGGACATCCGGCTGCGGCATCGGAGCACTGCGTGAGTAAGCGTTAAATCGGGCACGAGTGAGGGTGACGAAAGATGTTACCAATAGCGGCTGATTGGAGACTGATAGCCCGGCGCGAGTTACGGGTGGAGTGGGTGTATTGGTAGCTTGAGTGTGATGCGCGCGGGGCATTTGGTCAAACACTCACTTAATTCAAGTTACCTGGACCGGATTCGGGGTGGCCCGGGTGGGAGGTGTTGGCGTAAGCTACGTGCAGGTCAGGTCAGGCACGCACCATAGGTGATTGTGTCTGGTCGTTAAGAGTGTGCATTGTTGTTGGCGGCGGGCGGTGGATATCCAAGGATGCGGGCGGGGCAAATGTTGGTCGTGGAGGAGAATGAGAGCTCTATGAGGGCTCCACCGGGAGGGTCCAAGTGTTTGCATCCGACTTAAGCGCCAAGCGTTTCAACCGTACAGCTAGATTACTGAGTCACCAAGCGTTTTAATAATACCATTCGACGCGCATCATCAACGCGCGTCAGATGACGATACTTCCAGGCCTATACGTTGCCTGTAGTCTGAGCAAATGTAAGTTTACTGCAAAACTTCCAACTTCCGATCGGCGCCTAGCTGGTGACGTACCACCCACGTCATAGCTCGTTGACTCTTCCGCAAGGTACCCCCTCCTACCACCTGGTTCCATCTCTCTCCCCCTCTCTCCTCCGTGCCCCCTCTTTTACCCCCTCTTCTCTACCTCCCTACCCTTGCCCTCGCAACTCCAATCCCGCCCCGACCCCGATCCAACCCGCCAACCCGGTGCCGATCTGGACACAACTGAACGCACCCGCTCAGCCATCCACTTCTCCCTGCGAACCACTCGCCACACAGGCGCTGGAGCGCCAACCCAGCCACACCCGCAGTGGCACCTCGTGCTGCACGGGGCATGCACATGCACTGTACAGTGAGTGCCGTTTGTGTCGGTCACCGACCCGCTGACTATGAACCCCACCGTGGCTACAGCACACCGGCCGAGCACATCCTATAACACCCGCCCCCTCTCCTAACCCCGTCTGCATGTCCATATAGAGTGGACTCATGGCTGCTACCCTGTAGCTAGTGCCTACGGAGGCTGGTGCTGGCCATGACTCCACACGACCCAACCGACATCAGTGCGTATTCTCATTGCTTTTGCCCCGTCTGTGTTACTCCTACTGGCATATCCGTTTTCGCGCACGCCGTGTTGTACTTCGTCAACAGTTGTATTGTAGCTCTAGGTATTAATTGATATAGCTTGGTGTAATTACTACTCTACGACGCGATGTCATGTACGACTAGAAATCAAAACATCTGAATTTTAGTATAAATTGTGCCGAATTTTAGCTTACTACTAAAAAGTGCGTAAACCTGTTATCCGCATACAATCATCCTTGATTTCGCAACAAAGTTCGCGGCTTGACAATGCCAACTTTTAGCTTAAATTTGAGTGTGTTTTAGATAAGGCTAATCTTCGCTACTCTTACTGTTTTTAAGGCAGATTTCTGGTGAACTGTTGTTGTGGTACCCTTACTATTTTCCCCTTAAAATTGTACTGAAACTTGGTTGGTATGCTGAAAACCCCCGCTAGCCCGAACTTCGCTCAAATGCAGACTCAATTTCAGCTTGTGCTGAATTGCATCGGTTCGTCATGAATCTGGCTGAAAGCGCAAATTTACAACGATTTTGTCTAAAATTTAGGATTTTGTGGGTCCACAGTGTCGGTGTTAGTCCTCCTTGCTCACAGAGCGTGTCGAATCCAAACAAAGCCTGAGATACTCTGGGTAGAATGGCATTGAAGTGGGTATAGGGGGAGGATTTCACGGCTCATGGTCGGATCTCCGGCGAGGAGAAGTCTTGAGACGCACCGGCTCTATGTTTAGGGGGGCACCGGCTCTAGACACGGTATCGGTTGCCAGCTCTTCTCACCTCCTGAGCTCGAGTCAGAAGTAGAACGCATTTCGAGGTCAGAACGTTAGAAGGCGCATATAGCTAGACCACCGGGTATGTCCGAGCGCTATCATGGCTAGTTGCTTATCTGATCGGCTGAGCTGTGTTACAAACACAGCCATAGCGCTCGTGTGGATCCTGCGCATTCCCCTCACCCCACCTTCCTCCAAACCAGCAACTTGAGCCCTGCCTTGTACTTGTATAACCAGGGAAGCTTCAACTACATGGAGAACAACGAAGGGCAAGGTACAAACATTGTCGTTTTCGGTAAGCCATCGCTTTCTGATTGTGGGCCGGTGGCGCTAATCTGGCGCAGAGGGCGGACTCGCTGGCGGGCTGTCCTCGCTCCTCATTCTCAAGGAGCTCCTGAAGAGAGTGAGTGGGGCGGACGGAGATCTCCAGGTACACAAGCTGTGTAAGATGATGGCGGGCACGGGCACAGGAGGGCAAGTTATCGCAACCATTCAGTCAAGCCGAAGATAACCCTGTCAGGCTTTTCTACTATGCAGGTTGATCGCGTGTATGCTAGCACTACTAGGACTAAACATAGAACAGGCCATATCGGCATACTCGAGGCTTTTGGACTCTGTATTCTCGGAGAAGAAGACGTTCAGCATGAGCGGATCTGGGGCGTTCAAGGCGAGCAAGTTAGAGGAGGAACTCAAGAAGATGATCCGAGAAGCGACGGGAGACGAGCATACGCTTATGATGAGGGCGCAGCACGAGGAAGATGACTGTAAAGTGTACGTCTCATTTATGGTAGCTTATGGATGCCAAGCGTTGATGTCTATGTTGACAGGATGGTGTTTGCTATGTCAGAGAACAACATGAACGCCTCCACTCCCCGTATATTTCGCTCGTACCAAGGTTTGGATAACCAGATGCCGAACTACCCAATCTGGCAGGTACTACGAGCGACGATGGCTCACCCAGAGCTGTTCAAGAGCTTCCAGATTGGAGAGGCGTCGACGTTCCCGGAGTCGCTCGTAGGAGGCGACGTCGCATGCAGTAACCCGACTCCCCATGTGCTCGCAGAGTTCAGCGCCCTCTACCCCAAGAGTTATGTAGCATCCATCGTGTGCATAGGCACTGGGCACGCACGAACCATCCAGATCCCGAAGTCAAACCCGCTGCACCGGATCATGCCGACGAACGTGCTGATGGCGATGAGAGACATAGCGACGGACAACGAACGAGTGGCACAGGATATGGCGGTGCGGTTCCAGGATACTACGGGTTTGTACTTTCGGTTCAGCGTGGACCAAGGAATGCAAGACGTCCGGATGAGTCGCTGGCAGAGAAAGAGTGAAGTGGTGGCGCATACTCGAGCATACATGCGGAAAGCGGAGGTCACAAGCCAGATGGACGAGGCTGCGAGAGTCATGCGAGACAAGAAAGAGACGATTGCGGGAGCAAGTATTGGTGCGTTGTCCTTGGTTTGATTGAATGGCGCTGTCTGAGCTTTGCGGATAGGCGGGAAAGTACAACAGCCAGCGATAATGCAGACAACAGGCGTAAAGCGCTGTCCAGCCCCGTCGCCGGCGTTCACAGGCTTCGAGCGCCAAGTCTCTCAGGTTCGAGACTGTCTACTCAGTACTACCAACGAGCGTCGTGTGTGCGTGATTCATGGACTCGGCGGCAGCGGCAAGACGCAGATTGCCCTCAAGGTCGTCGAGCAGACTAGTAATAGCTGGCTAGACATTGTCTATGTTGACGCGACTACTCGTGAAACAACAATCAGTACGCTCAAGGGGTTCGCACTGGAGAGGAAGATAGGAGAGACGCACGAGGACACTCTGCGATGGCTAGAGCTCATTTCGCGATCATGGTTGTTGGTGTTTGACAACGCCGATGACCCAGACCTGGGAATCCAGAACTTTATTCCGGCGGGATCATACGGAAGCGTACTGCTTACCACTCGGCTGCGAAGCTTGGCACTCCTTGGGCAAGGACCTGGATCGGAGTGTCGGATTGGAGGAATGGAAGCGGACGAGGCTGTCGAGCTGCTACTGATGAAGGCAAGGATGCGGGATCAAGCGCTGTCGGCGGAAGAAACGGACGCTGCAACAGGGCTAGTTCAGGTAGTCTGTGGCGGTTTTATCAAATGCGCAATTGTTGACGTGACTCTCACTTGCAGGATCTCGGGTTCCTTGCGCTTGCGATCGTTCATGCCGGCGCATTTATTTTCTGCGTAAACACCAGCATCACAAATTACAGGAAGCAGTGCCTAGATCACACTCAAGCCTCTCTCGAACAGTACAGCAAACTGGGAGGTAACGTTGAAAAGTACGATAAAACAGTATACACTACCTGGATCATGAGCTACGAGAGACTGAAGCCGCATACACAACAGCTGCTAGGGCTGATGGCGTACCTGCACCACGGAGGCATAACAGAGAACGTTTTCAGACGAGCGGTCAACAGTATGGATCGAATTCCGGCTATTCCACCAACTGACGAGGAGCTTGCTACTCGGAAATATGTGCAAGACCACTTGGCGCTCTACCTTGACACAGATGGACACTGGGACTCGAGCGCATTCTCGTCGGCTGTGGGCGAACTGGCATTGTACTCGCTGATTGACTATGATCGAGTGAACGAAGCTTACACGCTCCACGTACTGGTACAGGACTGGGCTCGCACCACGATTACATACTCAAAAACAAAAGCGCTGATGCACGCGTCACACTTCCTAGCATTGTCCATCGATTTTTCCGATGACACTGAAGTATACACATATCGAAGAGGACTACTGCTACATGTGGCCAACCTGGATCAGCTCGGTATCAGCGACGCGAGCGATGCTGAACTCTTTGCACAGGTATATCACGAAAACGGACACTGGGATAAGGAAGAAGCGCTGCAAATGCAGGTGCTTGAAGCAAAGAAGCAAGCATTCGGCGATCTGCATCCTAAAACGCTCACTAGTATGGCCAACCTTGCATCAACGTACTACTACCAGGGTCGGTGGGACGAAGCGGAAGCGCTACAGGTGCAGGTGCTGGACGCAAGCAAGCAAGCACTCGGTGATTTGAGCCCCGACACACTCACCAGTATGCATGACCTTGCATTAATATACCGGGACCAGGGTCGATCGGACAAGGCAGAAGCGCTGCAGGTGCAGGTGGTGGATGCAAGCAAGCAAACACTTGGCGATCTGCATCCCCATACACTCGTATATATCAACCAACTTGCATCAACGTACCTGGACCAGGGTCGGTGGGACGAGGCAGAAGCACTGCAGGTTCAGGTGCTGCACGCAAGGAAGCAGGCACTCGGCGATCTGCATCCTGACACACTCGCTAGTATGAACAACCTCGCATCAACATACTGGCACCAGGGTCGGTGGGATGAAGCAGAAGCGTTGCAGGTGCATGAACTGGACGCAATGAAGCAAGTACTTGGCAATCTGCATCCTGGCACACTCACTAGTATGGCCAACCTTGCGTCAACGTACTTGAACCAGAGTCGGTGGGACGAGGCAGAAGCGCTGGAGCTGCAGGTGTTAAATGCAAGGAAGCAGGTACTTGGCGAGCTCCATCCACATACCCTCCTCAGCATGTACAAGCTTGCATTCACGTACTACAAGCGAGGTCGATCCGATGCGGCGGAAACCCTACAAACTCAGACGGTAGCTGCCAACCAGCGAGTTTTCGGCAACCGGCATCGCGAAACGCTCGGTGCGATGAAACTTCTCGTCAAGATTTACGAAAAGCAAGGGTCACAACGCATGAACGAACTAGAATCACTGAAACTACAACTGGAGAGGCTGGAACTAAGCCAGTAATCATCTCGCTCGCTCTTGAACAAATCAAATGGAATACAACTCTGTCGTTCTTTGTTGTTTAAAAAATCCCTGTCTGTACGCGCCTTTAGGACTCATATCGATGCTCGCATGTTGCTATTTCGTCTGGAATATATGCGTGGGTGGGCACAATCAGCATTATCTTTGCATTTCTTAAACGATCTAGGGCATGTTCGATTATTCCATAAGTCTGCGTCCTGTAGCATTTTATGCAACTATTACGGAGGAGTCTGGTGCAGTGGGTTGACAAGCTCAAGGAACGCTGCTCGGTGGTAGAAGGTAAGATGGGCGCCAGTTAGACTAGTATTTCGACGACACGAGCAGTGGAGAGTGCTAGCGGGCTTGTATCGATCTTGAGGTAGGAGACGGCTGGTGGATGCACGAGCCAAGCGCGTCAAAAAGACCGGTCACGTGCGCGTCAGTCACCCACCAAACCTTCATCTCGTCCAAACGCACCTTGATCTGCCTTCTCATAGCCGTTCATCGGATGCAACGTCAAAATACCTTACTAAACCAAACACAAAAACCCATCAGCCATTCAAATCCATTAAATTAACTGGGATGTTCGCTGGTGCTTGACACGTCGCGCCGTGTCGAACTGAGGTGGAAACTCGTTAACCATGGTGTCCCGAGGTAGACTTCCCCGGACTATGAGACGTTGGAGCCAGACAAAAGACCACACGGTGAGCTCCTTACAATGCTAAGAAGGGGGGTCTAAAGCTGACCGGAGATGACAAGGTCGTGGACCACACTATCAGTCGAGAACGTCCATTGTGTCGAAATCCGAGTGCCCCACTCTCTAACGGTATAGAGTTGGTTATATATGACGTCATTGGGAGGTTACTTCAGGATACGAGCTACCCTTTGTTTATACTCATGCTCTACCGGGTGGTCTCCCAACCGTGGTCTCCCAACCGTGGGCTCGTCCCGCGTCCTCCTCAACACAGGACACCGTTCAACTGGACGTTGGACTCAAGCCCCAACACGAACGTCCTCGAATCGAGACGTCCAAACCCGCCTCCTCGGACCTCGTCTTGATATTCGCTAAGATGACGGAACTGGAAGATGTGGCGGATGCATCCACTCTTCGTTTTCTCGCGTTGAATTTCAAATCCAAGATGAATTTGAGGGAGAGCTAGTTAAAAGTGGAATGCATGGCCGGTGGTATTTATATGCCAAAGATATTGCGACTGACGCTGAAGATTTCTACTAGATTGTATGTGAATAGTGATGTGGGATGTGTCTCCCGGATGTGAGAGATCAGCGGCGACAAGTGAGTATTTACTTCAAGCGACTTCAACTTTATTCTTAGCGGTACAGTTCAAGCCTGCTACAGATCGTTCTGGGAAGCGGAAACGTACAAACAAGCGGTGCTAGAACGATTGTGAGGATATTCTTGGGACACGTGAACCAAACCAATCAGACCGGCGTAGGATAGGAAAAAATTGCGATGCAGACGAGCTTTGTGCAAGCGATGCACCACAGGAGATTAGGCGTGCTGGGATGTGAGCTGGAGACTTCTCTTATACTCGTGGCTTTTCGATGCCTCCGCTGGACGCGGCTGGATCGACACCAATCAACCCAGACGACTTGGAGAACTGTAGCCACAAGGAACGGTTGGAAACTATGTCATGTGCTCGCAACTGGGTCGCTCTTGTCCGGCAAACTCAAAAATATCTTACCGCCTCTCGATCCAGTATTCGCTCAAACCTATTCGCTCAAATCATTCCGATCCCTTAGCCACCTGGTTGGACAGCCCAATCTCTTGTGTCGCGGTGTGAGTCTCAGGGCTCCTTGTGTTTGACTACTCACTTAGCTCTAAATTGTAGGTGAACCAATGTTGGAGTTGGTATCTTTTTTTATGGATAGCACTTGTAGGCAATTCGTTAAACGAATTCTATCATCGCACCCAGAGCTCGAAAACGCAAACACATCCTCGCTTTCAGACTCTCTGGGCCATTACCCTTGCCGCCAGTACTAGCTTCGAAAGCCCGTTATATCTGGCGTTCTCTATCATCAAGACCAACTGAATTGCTTTGAATTTTCAGGGGACGAAAGTACCGGACAGTAGTGATTGTTACATTGGATAATTCTATGAACGGTATGAGAGGTTGATCACTCGGTGCGGGCTGCTCAGCTCGGGTTTCACATAATTAGTTATACAAGCACGTAAAAGGGTTTTCTATTCGTTTGCCACGTTGCTCTCGAAGAAGGTGTTTGTGAATCGCAGATGTTTTGGGCAGTTCAGGTTTCATCAGATATGCTGCCAATAAATACAATCCGACACCCCCGACTAGCAAAAGTCCTTCGGCGTAAGTTCTCCCTGCGCACAATGCGTATTGAATCAGAACACGAACCCAGCTGCTCTGCAGACGCTGATACAAGAAATCAAGGAAAACAATTTTGCGGTTAATAGTCGGATCTCTGGCGCACTTAAGTAGGAGTTATTGAGGCGCACCGGGCACTGGCTCCAGACGCAGTGTCAATTGTCAGCTGGCCTCGTCTCCTGAGCTTGAACTGTAAGACAAATCTCGAAGTAAGGGCGTCAAAAGGCGCATATAAATAGACCGCTCGGAGATGTCCGAAAGCTATCCCAGCTGCTTATCTCAGCCGATCTGGGCTATAAACACAGCCATAGCGTTCGTGGGCAACCTGCGTTCCCCACCCCCCCACCCCCACCCCGGCTTCCTCTAAACTAGTGGTTTGAGTTCTCCACAGCGTTTCTGTAGCCAAAAAAACTTCAACAACATGGAGGATCACGGAGGCAAAGGTGCAAACATTGTCATTTTCGGTTAGGAATCGATTTCTTGCTGTGGACTGACGGCGCTAATCTGACACAGAGGGTGGACTCGCCGGCGGGCTGTCTTCTCTCATCATTTTCAAAGAGCTCATGGCGAGAGTGAATGCGGCGAGCGGAGATTTGCAGGTTTGCAAGCTGTGTAAAATGATGGCAGGTACAGGCACAGGAGCGTAAGTTGTCGCAAATGTTCCAACGAAATTGGAGATAACGTTACTAGCCATTTCTACGACGCAGGTTGATCGCGTGTATGCTGACACTACTAGGACTGGACATTGAACAATCCATATCAGCATACTCGAGACTGCTGGACTCCGTGTTCTCGGAGAAGAAGACGTTTGGCATAAGCGGATCTGGGGCGTTCAAGGCGAGCAAGCTAGAGGAAGAACTCAAGAAGATGGTGCGAGAAGCGACCGGGGACGAGGATACGCTGATGATGAATGCTCAACATGACGAAGAAGGCTGTAAAGTGTACTTTCTACTCATGATATTCATATGAACGCCAAGCAGTAACTTCTACGTTGGCAGGATGGTGTTTGCGATGTCGGAGTACAACATGAACGCCTCTACCCCTCGCATATTTCGCTCGTATCAGGGTCTGAGCAATCAGATACCAAACTGCCCGATATGGCAGGTACTACGAGCGACGATGGCTCACCCAGAGCTGTTCAAGAGCTTCCAGATTGGAGAGGCGTCGACGTTCCCGGAGTCGCTCGTAGGAGGCGACGTCGCATGCAGTAACCCGACTCCCCATGTGCTCGCAGAGTTCAGCGCCCTCTACCCCAAGAGTTATGTAGCATCCATCGTGTGCATAGGCACTGGGCACGCACGAACCATCCAGATCCCGAAGTCAAACCCGCTGCACCGGATCATGCCGACGAACGTGCTGATGGCGATGAGAGACATAGCGACGGACAACGAACGAGTGGCACAGGATATGGCGGTGCGGTTCCAGGATACTACGGGTTTGTACTTTCGGTTCAGCGTGGACCAAGGAATGCAAGACGTCTGGATGAGTCGATGGCAGAGAAAGCACGAGGTGGTGGCGCATACTCGAGCATACATGCAGAAAGCGGAGGTCACAAGCCGAATAGACGAGGCTGCGAAAGCCATACGAGCCAAGAAAGAGACGGTTACGGGAGCGGGTATCAGTAAGTTATCCTTGATGCGATGAAATGACGCTATCTGAGCCTTGCGGATAGGTGGAAAAGCACAACTGCCGGCAATAACGCAAATGACGGGCGTGAAGCGGTGTCCAGCGCCGTCGCCGGCGTTCACAGGCTTCGAGCGCCAAGTCTCTCAGGTTCGAGACTGCCTACTGAGTACTACCAACGAGCGTCGTGTGTGCGTGGTGCATGGACTTGGCGGCAGCGGCAAGACTCAGATTGCGCTCAAGGTCGTCGAGCAGACTCGAGACAGCTGGTCAGATATAGTCTACGTCGACGCGACTACCCGCGAGACGGCGGTCAGTGCGCTCAAAGGATTTGCGCTCGCAAGGAAGATAGGAGACGGGGACGAAGACGCATTACGGTGGCTAGAACTTTCTTCGCGATCATGGCTGCTGGTGCTTGATAACGCCGACGACTCAGAACTGGGGATCCAGGATTTTATCCCGGCGGGATCATACGGGAGCGTGCTGATTACTACTCGGCTGCGGAGTTTGGCGTTGCTGGGACTAGGACCTGGCTCTGACTGCTGCATAGGCGGGATGGAAGCTGATGAAGCAATCGAGCTACTCTTGACAAAGGCGCGGATGCGGGATTCAGTACTGTCAAACCAGGAGATGGATGCCGCGACCGAGCTAGTTCGGGTAGGTGGTAGCAGTCTCGTCAAACACACTATTCCTCACCTTCGATTGTAGGACCTTGGGTTCCTGGCGCTTGCGATTGTTCACGCCGGCGCATATATCTTTTGCGCAAACATCAGCATTGCCAAGTACAGAGGGCAGTGCTTAGAGAACACGCAAATTTCTCTGGAGAAGTACAGTAAACTAGCAGCAAACATCGAGAAGTACGAGAAGACTGTGTATACGACCTGGGTCATGAGCTTCGAGAGACTAAAGCCGCGTACGCAACAACTGCTAGGGCTGATGGCATATCTCCACCACGGAGGGATCACCGAGGAGATCTTCAGGCGAGCAGCTAAAAACCTAGACCGGACTCCAATCATCACACCGTCTGACGAGGAGCTTGCTACTCGAAAGTATGTACAAGATCGCTTGACACTATACCTCAGTGTGGACGGACAATGGGACTCGAGCTCCTTCTCAGTAGCGGTGGACGAACTAACACTGTACTCGCTGATTGACTACGATCGAGTGAACGAAGCTTACACGCTCCACGTACTGGTACAGGACTGGGCTCGCACCACGATTACATACTCAAAAACAAAAGCGCTGATGCATGCGTCACACCTCCTAGCGTTGTCCATCGATTCTTCTGGTGACACTGAATCACACATATATCGAAGAGGGCTTCTGCTACATGTGGCCAACCTGGATAAGCTTGGTAGCAGCAACGCGAACGATGCTGTGTTCTTTGCAAAAGTGTATCACGAAAATGGACTGTGGAAGAAAGAAGAAACGCTACAAGTGCAGGTACTAGGCGCAAGGAAGCGAGCACTCGGCGATCTACATCTCGACACGCTCGAAATAATGAACAACCTTGCAGTAACGTACTTTCAGCAGGGTCGGTGGGACGAGGCCGAAGTTCTACAGGTGCAGGTGGTGGGCGCAAACCAGCAGGCACTCGGCAATCTGCACCCCGACACACTCGTTAGTATGCATAACCTTGCAATAACGTATCAGCGCCAGGGTCGCTGGGACGAGGCAGAAGCGCTGCAGGTGCAGGTGCTGGGTGCCAATAAGCAGACACTGGGCGATTTGCACCCCAATACACTCGTTAGTATGCATAACCTCGCATCGATATATCGGGACCAAGGTCGGTGGGACAAGGCGGAAACGCTGCAGGTACAAGTGGTGGACGCAAGCAAGCACGCACTCGGCGATTTGCATCCCCGTACACTCATTTACATCAACCAACTTGCAAAAACGTACTGGCACCAGGGTCTGTGGGACGAGGCAGAAGTACTGCAGGTGCAGGTGGTGGACGCAAGGAAGCAAGTACTCGGAGATTTGCACCCAGATACACTCACTAGTATGAACAACCTTGCAGCAACGTACTCGGACCAGGGTCGTGAGGACGAGGCAGAAGCGCTGAACGTGCATCAGGAAAAAAGAAGTGATCTAATTTCGGGGTGATTAGTCAATTAGTGTCGTTCGCCAAGGTGTCACCTAGCCTGGCCGGTTAGCGACGGCGTTTCATGTTGACAGAATTAGTTCTCCGGGAACTAATCAGGGCAAATTAGTCGGCCAGGCGTCTAGATGCGTTCAGTTAGAGGTGTTAGTCGTGGAATAATAGCTAATATAGAATAAACAGACCTGGTTTAGCTCTTTTAGCGGCCAATTAGGTCGAAATTAGTCGAGTCTTCGTCCTCGCGGGCGCGTTTTAGCTCTTTGGTATTCACTTAGTGGGCTTTTATCAGGCGTTGAGTTGTGCGGGCTAGATGGATAAAACTATGATATTGATAGAGGACGTTACATCGAGGCGAACCACAAAAAGAGAAGCAGTAATGACGTTAGGAAAGTGGAACAGTTACGGTTGTAGGCGGCTAGGTGCTCGCCCCATCTTTGCGATGACTGTCGTTGTTGTATAAACCTAAAGTGCTGCAGTTAGTAAAGAAGAATTGCACCTTGGAACTCAAACGGACTCACTCCTACGACGATCGATTCGCCACCATCTTTGCCAGGTTATTACGGCACCAGGTATATGGCAAGAGCAACAGCGCTTGAGGGTAACCGTCAGCATTGCGCAAGGGGCAAAAACGGACGTTGAGCTTACAGTGAGCGGCGAACTAGTTGTCCAATAGATGGGCGGTCGGTGGGCGGAGGCTGCGGCGGGGTACCCGAGCGTACCCGCACGGGTTGGTCGTGGTCAAGAGTGAAACAAGGTACCGCCTGTGGCGTCTTAAATGGAACCAGCGCAAGGTAAGCGCCGGCTCCCACGAAGTTCAAGCCCTTAAGTCCGACCCGTCCGGTCGGCCCTAAAGAACGAGGAGGTTGAGAAGGGACTATAAGCAGCAGTGGTTAGTACTGCTAAAAGATCTAATTGTTCCGGCTCACAACTAATTCGGGCAGAATTGATTGCCTGGTCGCTAATCAGGTTCTCCGCCCCCTAATTGTCGGGCGAATTATTTGGCTAGGCCACTAATTGGACTACCAGTTAGCTCCCTCTCAGCTAATTGTGGGGGAACGGGTGATGCATGAACTAATCTGCTCGGTGTCGGTTCCGGGACCCGTCCGTTTAGTTGTTGGACAGCTAACCGGGTCGTCGTGACATGCTGGTCCCACTAATTTCAGCGCCTGCTAGTCGTTTCAGCCCTAGAATCAGCTGAATTAGGGGTCTATCGGCTAAGACCTTTGGTTTTCGTTTCGGCGGAGCGAATAAGTCGCTTCCTCGTGCAGGAGGCCCCTAATTCGGACCAAATTAGACAGTTTTGCGCTAAACGAACCCTGTGAGTTAGGTTAGCTCAGATTTCGCAAACCCTTTTTCTCTGACGTGCAGGTGCTGAATGCAATGAAGCAAGCACTCGGTGATCTGCATCCTGAGACACTCACTAGTATGAACAACCTTGCATTAACGTACCGGAAACAGGGTCGCTGGGACGAGGCAGAAGCGCTGCAGGTGCAGGTGCTGGAGGCAATGAAGAAAGCACTTGGCGAGCTCCACCCACGTACCCTCATCAGCATGAACAATCTTGCATTCACGTACCTCAAGCGGGGTCGACTAGATGAGGCTGAAGCCCTACAGACTCAGACGGTTGCTGCTTGTCAGCGAGTCTTCGGCGACGGGCGTCGCGAAACGGGAGATGCGATGGAGCTTCTCGTCGATATCTATCAAGCGCGAGGGCCTCAAAGCATGATGAAGCTGGAGGTACTGAGATTGCAGCTACCAGACCGACTGAGGGCAAACTAGTAATCAGCTCACTCGCCCTGGAGCAAATTGCATGAAATCAGCCCTGCTTTGCCGCTCTTCGTTGCTTCAAATCCGTGATTGTATGCGGTCTCACGGATTCTGTATTCTGCTATTTTGTCGGGAATGTATGCGCGGGTTGTCACAATTACCATTGTTTTCGCTGTTATTAAACGATCTATTTTGAGTCCAAATATTCTATCGATTTGCGCCATGTGGCGAGTTCTTCAACAATTCACAAAGAAGTCTGATGCAGTGATCTGACAAGCCCGAGAAATGCTACTTGGTGGTAGAGGAAGAGTCAGCGCTCGCCTGTCTTTTGGGTTGGGTAGCCAATCCCCGCTTTTGGGTCACATAGTTTGATATTTGGGCACCAATCAGACTAGTTTCTCGACGATGCAAGCAGTGGTGGATCCTAGCGGGCTTGTATCGATTCTGAAGCAGGAGACGTTCGGTGATGCACGAGCCAAGTGCTTTACACCGATTTGCAAAAGTACTTTCTAGCGCCGAGCCAAATTTGGTTTTCCGATTTTTGTCAGGCTGGAAAATCCACCGTACCTCCACGTTTTCGGGGTTGAAAAACATGTTTAATAGCTCAAAATGATCTCCTCGCCGATGCGAACCGAATAATATCAGCCAATTGTATACACAACCATTTTACAAAAACATGCTGTTTTGGCTGTTATTGGCGTTTTTCTCCGTAACTCGAACCCAATTATCTTCGTAAAAGCTTCAATATCCTCATAGAAAATACTAGAAGTTCTTTTAGTGATGACCACCAGAGTACAGCTAGGGATTACTCGAGTTTTGCAGTACCAGCAAAACGGTTGCCTCCAGTAGCCGCCATAGAGGCGATTCGGCGGTCGATTTGAGGTCGTTACGGTTTTCGCTACAGGCACAGATTTTAAAAATATCGGCGGCGAGTTCAACTGGAACAAAATGCAAACTGATTCGTTGCACGTCGAGGAGAGTGCGTAAATCATTTCGATTTAATTTTGATCACATACACACTATAGCCATAGCGCCGCTGCAAGTCACACGAGATGATTTGAGCTCGTATTGAGCACCAAATTCGTAGCCAAATCGCTTCCGTAGCGGCTACTGTGATAAGCACTAATATTTAGAACGTAAATATAAGAGAATCGAACTGAGGGACGCAGAGTCTTGCGCGTTAGTGCCAGGTCAGGCTGCCGGAATACCAGCTTTATGCTTTCTTGGCTCGGATCCCAAAGAGCTTGAGGATACGCTTGGACAACTTCTCCTCCGCAGTCTGAACGCTCTCGTAGTGTTTCGAGAGCTCATAGCGCCTAGTCCCAATAATCGCTGAGACGTGATAGACGACCGGTGCGTTAGGGTTCGACTCGTCAATCTGGCGCTGATAGGTAACCTGAGGCTGAGTGTGTCCATTTTTTAAGCAATACGCTACAGCCCACGTCACATTAGACTAGAACCATTTTTCAAGGATTAAGGACACTCACTCGACAGAATATCCGCATATGAGGGTCCGTTCATAACCCTCGTCTCCGCGACCTCTGGGCTCTTCCCACTCGCTGGACTCATCATGGGCTCGGTCTTCTGTCTCTTCTTCGGCGGCTCCTCGATAACTGTTCCTTCCTCCATCTCAGGCGAAACCTTGCGTCCCGTATTAGAAATAATCGAGTTCCCACGCGTCTTGGTTTCAGCATCTGTATCCAGCTCCATAGACTCGCTTTGGTCGTCCTCATCGAATGGTTCGTATGATCCAAGGCGTTCGCGAGTGGGATACGTGGATTCGATGCTCGCGTTGAAGGTTTCATTCCCTGGCTTGGGCGAAGGTGCGCGAGAAACTTGAGCTGATCCTAATATCTCGTCGACAATCTCTCCATCCTCGGCGGCTTGCCTATCATCGGTAGGTGGAACATTGGCGGGTTGGACGTCTTTAGTGGGTTGGGCGTCATGGGACCCGGTTGGTGGATTGATAACCTGAATATTGTTGACGATCGGCGTATCGTGGACAGGTGAGAGAGACATAGAAGACCGCTCGTGATTCACGGGACGGGGAGGAGAGATTGTATCTAGAAAAAAGGCAAGTTATTTCCCGGGCTACATCCGTGAATTAATCAACTCACTTGGTTGTACCAGAGGTGCGTTCAATTCGATCTGATTAGAACCACTCGCGATAGGCGGCTTGGGCGGCAAAAACGCGGGCTTGGGAGGGAGGCCAATCGAAGCCAGTGCACGACCAGTCACATCTTCACTAGCAATGAAGTCAAGAACTCCGAGCTTGATGGCATAGCTCGCAACCGCCCGTTTGGCAATATTGGGCTGAGACTCGGCTTTCAAGGGATACTTTGACTTCCGATGATTTGGTGGGAGAGTCTCCGGTACCGAGCCATACGATTTGGATTTTCCGGAAGGCAGAACAATCGTCATACGCGCCAAGTAACCTTGTGAAGGATCAATATAAACGAAAAGACTATATTAGTGGAGCACTACTTACCTTCCGGGTAGTTCTTTTGCTCCCACTTCAACCCCGAGTTTGCCATCTTGTGCAGTTTGTTCCCGCTATAAACTTTTTGTAGGAGCTCGTTGATGATGCTCACTGGGGATTTACCAGAAGTAGCCGCGGCGGGCTTGTTAACTGGCGCTGGGAGCTTACTGGATGATGCCTGGGAAGTGCTAGATGTTGCTTGAGAAGTACCGGCTGTTGGTCCCATATGAACGGGGATGGTCTTCTGAGCCGGGGGCGGGGGCTTTTTTGGTATGGGCGCGGAAGTTGAAGAATTCGGAGCGGCGGTGTTCACTCTCGGAGGCGGCCCACTAGATCCTGCTTGATTTGATCTACTTTGAGGAGTCGAAATGTAATTTTGACCTGCGATAGACTCAGTAATGAACGGATTGGATCGTAAATAGTACAAACTCTGTAACATAAATGCAACAGCACCCTGTTGGACGGCTTGGTAGGCAGCATGCATTTTAGCCATGATGGCGGTCGCATGTTTACCGGAGTTTGGATACTCGATTCCAATCTCGTCTTGTCCGGTGACGGTTAAAGTGGCAGAGTACGCTGGAAACGGGTGTTTAAAATAGCTCTTCTAGAGAAGACTATTAGCATATGCAAAGGCGTACCTAGCGGTCCATTTGACTCCTTAACATCATAATCCAATGCGCTCATATCGCCATAACAGGCCTTAGATGTTTGAGAGAGCAAGGCAAAGGCATCCTCGATGGTGATAGTCGAGTAATCGCGCCGACCTCCATAAGCAGACAGATCATCAAGATTCTCGAACTTTATCGGGCGAGAGTTGGCCGTTACCCAGTCATCAAGAGGTACAGTCAGTGCTGTCGCCATAATCAGAATTCGAAGCCGCCACGATTTCACAAAGCCCTCAAGCTTGAAACGGAATTGGGATTTTAACACAGTAGATGTGGAAGCGGTCGATCAATGGTTTCAATAGTAGCGGGAGCTTTTTCAGAGATTTAAAGAGCCAAGTTGTCGTTCCCTGGTGGTGGTCCAGTTCGGGGAGGATCACGGGCGCCACGCCTCCTAACCGCCGTATTACGTCACATAGGGTCCAAAATGGAATTTGTCATGGACGCGACCCGTTAATTCGGATAGATTAATAGCACGCGTGACGCGATGCATCCATCACCATCACGCGTGAAGCACGATTGCGCCATCGCTGAACGTCCGTATATATGCAGCATAGCTCGCGATAATGGTCTCAAGCAAACTACCATCTTCCTTGCAATTTTCTTCTCCCCCAAAGTTGAATCATGTCGGCCCACGGTTTCTACAAGTGAGTTTGGCCGCGACACTGTAGTTGGATGAGCGTATATCGGAATCATTGACAATCCTACGTTCTGTAGAGAGCCCGAATTCGATACTCTTCAGTTGCACGCCGGCCAAGTTCCTGACCCAACCACGAACGCTCGCGCCGTCCCAATTTACGCGTCCACGAGTTTCGTATTCAACGACTCCCAGGTACGCTTGCACGAGCTCCGACTCTCCGAAAGCCAACTCACCGCGGACTTAGCATGGAGCGGATTTGTTCGGCCTAAGGGCACTTGGCAACATCTACAGCCGAATCGGAAACCCGACTCAGGATGTGTTCGAAAAGCGAATCGCGGCCTTGGAGGGCGGTGCTGCTGCTGTCGCTGCTTCCAGTGGGCAGGCTGCACAATTCATGGCAATCTCCACGATCGCAGGTGCAGGTGATAACATCGTCAGCACGTAAGTGGCCTCGTCCGGACCTCCGCGGACCCCGCTTACCCGTTCTTTCTTAGCTCGTATCTGTATGGTGGGGTGGGTATCTGTGTACTCTCCTTCTAAGCCATTTATTCTAATCTTATCCCGCTTGGAGACATACAACCAGTTCAAAGGTACGTAGCCATTTTGGTCAATCATCTCATCACTCATCAATCTACAGTCTTGTTCAAGAAGTACGGGATCGAGGTTAAATTCGTCAAGGATGACTCACCCGAAGCCTTTGCTGCCGCCATTGATGAGAAGACCAAGGCTATCTACGTAGAGAGCATTGGCAACCCCAAGTATAACGTCGCCCCTCTTCCGGAGCTTGCCAAGGTATGCTGATCCTTTTGGTCCATCTCTGAACATACATTAACCTTGGTCTAGATTGCCCATGACCACAAACTCCCGCTCGTCGTAGACAACACTTTCGGCGCGGGAGGATACTTCGTTCGACCTATCGAGCATGGTGCTGATATAGTCGGTACGTTGTTGCTAGCAATCCTTTCTTCAGAAAAGATTCTTAATTTGAACCCCATAGTCCATAGCGCAACTAAATGGATTGGAGGCCATGGCACAACCATCGCCGGTGTAGTCGTTGACGCCGGTAAATTTGACTGGGCCGCATCTGGTCGGTTCCCAAGCTTTACCGAACCTAGCGAAGGCTACCATGGTCTAAAGGTATATTTTACCCATGCTATAGAGGTATTATATCTGACTAAAATCCTCACTTTTTAGTTCAGCGAGACGTTCGGACCCGTAGCATTTGCTGTCAAGCTCCGAACTGAAATTTTGCGAGATCTCGGCGCAGCTCTCAACCCCTTCGCCGCCTTCTTGCTAATTCAAGGCCTTGAGACCCTCAGCCTTCGCGCTCAACGCCATGCCGACAACGCTCTCGCTCTCGCTCAGTAAGCATATCGTTCTGCCAAATTTCTTTCAATTGATTCAATTTGATTCAGGTGGCTCGAACAGAACCCGGCGGTCTCCTGGGTCTCCTACCCCGGCCTACCAAGCCACCCGAGCCACGCCAACGCTAAACGTCTCCTCCGCGCCGGAACCTTTGGTGGTGTTCTCAGCTTCGGCGTGAAAGGCGACGCAAACGTAGGAAGCGCTGTAGTCGATAAGCTCAAGCTTGCGAGCAACTTGGCTAACGTGGGCGATGCCAAGACGTTGGTGATTCACCCAGCCTCGACCACGCACCAGGTACGGATCCTTGCGGCCTGTGTTTTTACTAGGAACGGAGAACTGATAGGGGTTTTAGCAACTTACGGCTGAAGAACAGTTTGCGTCGGGCGTTACGCCCGACCTCATTCGGGTAGGCGTTCATTCCTACCCATGTCGTCGATTCATTTTAATGAATCTTTTTAATTTTAGGTATCCGTGGGGACTGAAGCTATTTCGGATATCATTGCGGACTTCAGCAATGCCTTCGCTCTGGTAATTCCTGAAGCTGCAAAGGCGGAGCCTGCGAACAAGGCTGGAGCTGAGCACCACGTCAAGTTAGACTAGGTGTGGGATGATTGAATAAGGAGCTGTAAAAGTGATTGAAAATGTATCCAAGTTTCTATACAAAGTGGGAAAGAGCCCTATTTTTTCATTTAACCTGCGTTAAGCTAGAGCGTGGGGCAAGGAGACAAATCTCCGGGGGCTAAGTCTGCTCAAGCGCGCATATACGTGGAGCAGTTTGGAATGTCTTAAACTATGACATTATAAACTCATCAATACCCAGATGGGAAATAGATCCCTGCTCCTTGGCATCAGAGTCCTCGATCAGACAGAGCTTCTAACATGTTATTGTACAGCCTCTGCGTTTGAATTGCCCATGCCAAGCCCATCTCGCAACTATCTCGCTCTACATAATTTCTGCCCACCAGTTTTGAGAAGCCACAACCATTCAAGTGCGCACTTGTGTGACTCAACGCTGAGCGGCGCGGCTGGAGCCTTGTATAATTTACCACGGCAGAGTGGGTCGCTGATGGTGTACAAGCGCGCATATATAACAGCCTGTAATTTAGGAGGTGGCGTCCAATACTAACTGCGGCGCAAGTGTGTTGCCTTGGCCAGGTTGAGCGTGCTTTGTTGTCGGTTTCAAATATTAAAGCGTCGGGCAGATTTGTATTGGTTCTAGAACAAGCGATTGTTCTGAGGGCGGCATTTTTATATTTGAAATTCTAGCCCTTGGTTGGGTAGACTTTCGAGTGTCCATGAAACGCATATAGCCAAGTAATCTTAAATATACGATAAGCATCGGGTGCAGAGGAGGTACAAAGCATTGTTGTTCCTATGCTGGACTTCAAGAACTTTATGATGCGCATAATCGATCGTCGCTCGGCGACTGAGGTTTCTTGTCTCTAGGACACCCTACCGCGCCGTGAAGTATTTGGCTGCGTTTTTTCGGTATGAGTTGATTATTAAACTGTTTGTGCGCGTAAACTGTCAGTTACCAGAGGTGACCTAACGAGCGCTTGAGCAAAGGAAGCGACATCACGGGCCATCATTCCTGCAGCCGCTGAGGCATATCCCACTTCTTCTGACGGGGTTGCCATTCTGAGTAGCAGTCTAGTACCAATTGATATGCTGCTTCGAGCCGGAGACCAAGGTGAGCGCCCAGTTATTTCTGTGTAACGGCCCAACTTTGGGCTGATGGACGCCCACCAGTTAGGCAGTGTGATGTTCACTGTCAGGCTATCGATCTGCATAGACGTCACGGTCACGGCTGAGCTTCTTTCTAGTTTCGTTACGCGATTCATGCGTAGGCCCCCGCTTTCATGTATCATGAATGGCGCTGCATTGAAACCAGGAACTTTGATTTGGGCGGTAGCAACGATCGATAATGCAGGACAACAATAGTAGGCTTGATTCAAATCGTATCAACTTTTATACATCAGAAGTAAGGTTTTTTCGTTTTTTTACAAACTACTGTAAGCGAAACACGGAACACTTTTGAAGACCGTCGTCCGTACAGACTTAGAGAGGCGACTTGAAAACTTTGGAGAAAGAGACGAAAAACACAAAGTTTAGGGTGCGCATGTGCGACACAATCGGCGTTTATTGGCACTCGGCCGGAACTTTGAACCCATTGATGCTGGGGCTCCTCGCACTAGTGAGTTTTTTGGCGTCGGTTCCCTACAAGCGTTTTCTCAGTATGCAAATTCAAGCGTTCAAGAGCGTCTACTTACCAATCCACGACTGGCGAACGCGCTCCACAATAAACACTTGTTCTCTCCGCCAGTCAAAACTCCGTCGGCTTGAATGATTGCGTCACGGGCTTGAGCAAATGTGGGGTTGCACGGCTGAATCTTCATCCCATTTACGACAAGCCTTGAAAAAATCGATGTAAGCCTCGAAAGATACCGGCAAAAAAGAAAAGAAACTGACTGGAGCGCCAACGTATTGCCTTTCTTCGGCACCAGCTGCTTCGCGCCGTTCCCGCGTATCACTGTCCGATAGAACTCAGGATCAGACGAAGGGAAGAGCGAGTCGGCGAATCCGTGCTTTTCGATGAGCTTGTTCGACATGACCCAAAGGATTTCAGCCCAAACTCCACCGATGCCGTGCTACAAAAATGAGATATGTAAGCTATATGCGCGCAAAGGAATAGCGAGTAACTTACCACCTCACGCCAATCCGACCGCTGTAAATAGTCATACATCTCAGGATTCACAGTAGTATTCTAGGACCGAACCAAATCAATACCCACCCAGCCCCACAAAAAAGCTCGTCTTGACTCACCACAGCATACGGGAAATGCCTAATCCCCTTTTTCGTATTTGCCGCCCATGCCGCAATCGGATAGTCCGAATATGTACTGGTACTTCGAACAGTTGTAGCAATCCAATCGCCCCATCCTTCGCCCATGCCGCCCGACTCGCCGTCCTCAAGACACGACGGAGCGCTCGGACCGCCTGTCAGTCGCGTAGAGAGCCCGTGCGAGAGTTCGTGAATAAGGATTCCGGCGTCGAGTCCGCCGTCTCGGAAGGGTTTGGCGGTATTCCAAATATACATGCGGCAGCGACCATTTTTACCATCCGGAGGCTATAACAAACCAACCCAGATTCAACACCGAGTAGTAATTGAGCAAATACGGTCAACGTACGGTCATAAAGTTGGCGTTGTTGAACCCGCTACTGTCCTGAGCGTCTAGGATAACACCATCACCCTCTCCCCCACCCTTTCCGAAATTAAACTGCTGGAAGTTTCCACTCGCTTCGTCGAATCCGTAAAGATACAACAGGTCATGATACATGTTGGCCAAATAGAAAAGCTGCGTCACGGAAGCGTTGACATACGTCCTCGGTTCCCGCGTTTGCCAACCATCGTCACCTGGGTTCGCGCCATATGGGAAGTCGAAGATGAGGTCGGGACCACCGTTAGGACGGTGGTTTAGTTTCCATGGTTCCTTGCCCGCCCAGTTGGCTTGAGCTATGACCTGTTGTGGAAAAGAAGTCAATAAATGGAATATATATAAGAAGAGGGAGAGGAGCATACGTTATTCCCAACAGTTGTTGTATAGTTCACGATCGTATCGGCTTTCATACCAGGATGCGAGTTGACAGGATCGTTCCTCGCAGGGAGGGAATGCCACCCAAGAGGCGAAGCGACCTTGTCGTATGGAGACTCTTCAAGTGTCCGGTCCCCAAGACTTGGATCGTTTACACCCCACTTCCAAACGCGATACGTCCCACCAGGAGAACCTTTCCCTCCCGAGGACAAAGAAACTTGACTGGACGATTCCTCGGGGTTGAGAACGCTCTGGCCAAATACCTTCTCCTGGAGCGCCGTCAACCAACCGTCCTCACCCCTCGGAGCGGGCGCGTCCTTGACCCAGTCGGCGACAGCGATAATCTTGGACGAGTCTAGCGCCGAGACGTATGCTTCGTACTGGTTGTCTTGCATCGTAACTTCAAGGCGCCAAGCCAAGTTCAGCTGGGCCTCTCCGTGGACGTGAGTCTGGACATAGACTAGGCGAGCTTGAACGGGTGCGAGGATTCCTGGGAGGCCGGAGACGGACCAGCAGTTGGAATGAACCTCCTCAGCGCATGGGATGCTCGTAGCGGTTGCGGCGTCCATGTGAATGTTTGAGGGTAGAGTGCCTGGATAGGCGGCCAGAGCGAAGAAGTACGCCGCGGCGAGTGGGTCGTAAGATTCCTGGGCCGAGTGGTGCTTAGTTGGGTACATGGACGCGGCGGTGCGAATCCTGTTGAGGGAGATGTCGCATGCGAAGGTGTCCGAGCCTTTAGGTAGTTCGGAGCAGTAGGTGTCTTGACTCCATCCGACAGAGATTGGGGTGTGAGTACTGCGAGCAAACTGAGATAAGATTAGCGTCAATCCAACGGTATATCATCGGGCTCAAATATGCTTACAGAGCTGCCATAGCTTATCACTTGCCCATCCCGGATGTTGAGATTAACGTCACCGTCCGCGACTTCCAGCCCGTTGACGAGCTGACGAGCGTAGAAATGGGAGATGCCAGTGTTCTGGTCGGTATACGAATCGTGGCGGATGTAGAACAGCGTCCCAGGGGTGAGTAGATGCTCTATAATGAAGATTCGAGCAATGTCGCGCGGTTCGGCGTTAAAGTGAATTTCAACAGAGAGACGAGGCGGGGTGGTAGTAAACTCCGCATGGGGGAGGGGTTGCTTGAACGAGAGCGACTTGCGAGCTCCGCCGTGAGCTTGAGCAATGGGGAAGGCCGCAAGGGCAAGAGAGGAAAGAACAAGTGTGCGTCGAAGGGTCTCCATGGTTCAGAAGGGGAGGGCGCTATCGATCCGGGAAGGATGTATCCAAGCCTATATAGGTCCACTGAGCGCCGTATTGACGAATGACGCCCGGTATTGTGCCTCGCCTTGTCGCTTTTCGAGTCTCGAAAAGAACGAAGGTGATGAGCGTTCCCCGAGTCGGGGTATCGAAACAGGCGGAGAAGACTAGTCTATTCCCGGTTGGAGCTCGGCCTTGCCCAATATCCGTCGGCTTTGCACAATAGGAGCGCCCATCCGTACCCTCGGTCTGCGCACATGTCCATAATGTATGTCGTATACAGCTAGCCTGGCGCTTTGTGGCTGGATATGGAGCGGGTTGTCAGGGCGGAGCGCACGTGCGGCGCAACTGGCGCAACTGGCGCACCTAAGCAATGAAGCCAAGGGCGTCTGTGTCATGGGATAACGGGAGTATATGGGAGTGTAGTCCAACCCACAAGCTCTTCCCCGAACAGATGATCGCCCGTTCTAGGCAAATGCCCGTTATGGCCATGTATTGCCCGAATAGGTTGGCCAAGATAGGCACAGTTACCGCCATCAAAGATTCGCTCCAGACCGGTAGTCATCTAGCGAGTGTGGGTCCGAGTATGATGTACAGCTTGTCTTGGCACTAGGAGCGCCTATTCTTATAATAGCACAAGAACCAGCCTATGCATTCCTATGAATCCCATTGGAGGTATGGATCAGATGGCGACAAGCAGGGTTCCTAGCGGTTGGTTTGAGTAATAGGAATATTATCGGTTTGACGGGCGGAGAGTTCATTTGCTAGAGTTTCCACAATTCTAAGCCGTATGGAACCCCAGTGTGGAACCAGTTTAAAGAAGACATCCGTCCGTGTGTTACTCGCTGACAAATTGCGCAAGATAGGCGCGTAAGATAGAGATATCAAAGAAGAGAGTTTGCCAAGAGTCCACTTCGGTTCGTGCTCATGGGGTGACGTTTACCGTGAAATTACGGGTGGTTGGATGAAGCAGCCAGCTGTGAGGTGGCAGACTTTTGTTTGGCTGTGATGTGCGAGCGGGACGGTCACGTGCTTGAATCTTTTTTTTTTTTTTTTTTTTTAAATTCTCTTTTGACGCAGTCACTAGGGGTCTGCGTGAGACGACCACGTGACCCACGTCCTCCCCATGCGCCCGTTGCGCATCGTATCGTCCGTCGTGAGTACTACGCCCGCGTGAGGCCGAAAGTATTACTCACGACAATACTACCGCCCCGTTGGCGTCGCAGGATACTTCCGTATCACGAAGTCCGTCTCACGCGCGAGCGGACTTTCCGGCACGCGAGTGGCCGGCGCGGTTCACTGGTGGGCGCGCTCGATGAGCGCGGATGTCCGCCATCTGATGGAACCCCGCGCTGGCCCGTGCATAGGCCCGTTGCCTACGTTTAAAACCTAGCGAGGACGCCCCGTTGGCTCCCCACGGTGAATCCCCGTATACTTCCTCGCTAGGTAAGTATCGGGTTAGCACGAGCGCTCGCACGCTCGTGCACGTTGCTCGAACAGGTTACTAACCCGTAACTTCCTCGCTAGTCACCGTCGCTCCGCTCCCATCTAGCTCGCTACCGCTCGCTCTCGTCGTTTTTTGTCTACCGCACTCATGGTGCAGGCTTATGGTCCCCTCGACAGCCCCGACGATGTCGTTCCGTATCTTCTTAGGGTTGCCGAAGCGCTGGAGGCCGGGAACATCACCCTGGCCGACGCCACTGCGGAACTGGACGACGTACTCACCAGTCCCCACGTCGCGGATCGAACCGACGACGAACGAGCGCAGATGCGCGACTCCTACGTCCGCCAGTACGAGACCCGAGTCGCTCGCCAACAGGAGGGCCTTCGGGCGGGACAGCCCCCCGACAACGCCCCCGCTGGGGCTGGGGGCGACCCACAGGCTCCGCCAGGCGCTGGTCCGCCTCACGCTGCCGCCCAGCCGGCCGGCGCCCAACCCAACGGGGCGCAACCCGCTCCCGGGGGTAACCCAGGCGATCGTATCCCAGATGCCGGCGCCCTCGCTCATCTTGGCGTTCAGGCTGGCGACCTTCGCGATTTCCTCGAATGGAAACGGGCTCGAGGCTCGGGGGTCGACGCGAACGGACCGGTCGCCAAGAAACAGGTCGTTTTCCCCTGGAGCAGCCTGCCCACAGTCGACCAGGATCCGGATCTTCACCCGAACGTCCGAGAGACGCGCAGGCGCGTCTTGGAGTATGCGGAGGACCTGGATGGAGCCAAGAAAGACCTCCTCGGCGTCAGCGGCCTACCCGAGGTCCCCGACTCGGTCTGGCGGACGATCCTCAAGAACGAGTACGTGGACCTCGACAAGATTCACTCGGCCTACACCTCCACCGTCGATACCAAGCGGAAGGCCGAGCGAATCGCCGAGGGCGTCTATCTCCAAACCGAAAGCGACGCACCGACGAAGCGTATCACCCAGAGCACAGACTGGCTCTCGGTCTTCAGGCTCTACATGCGAGCAGCCACGACGGTCTTCCCTCATCGAGTCCGCGAGTTTGAGACATGGGAGTCGTACGTCTCACGGAAATTCAAGCTCTACAAGCCTCCCGCTCATCGAGGAATCATTGCGGCCGAGTACGCCGCTCGACGTTCTGTCTTCGACTCTACGAGCCGTACTCTCTTCGACGTCCAACTCTTGGAGGAGATGCTGGCCGCGTGGGTTTCAACGGACGGCGTGGAATACGGGTCCTTCCCGAAGGCGACGGGAGCGGGGACAGAGGGATCGGGCAGCGGACGACCACCCAAGCGACCGCGCAAAGACCCGAAGGAGACGCCCTGCAAGAACTGGAACGAGGGTCGGTGTTACTACCATAATTGCCGGTATGGGCATATCTGCCAAGTCTGCCGAGGCGACCACGCCAAATCCGCCTGCAAAAAGACCTCGAACTGAGCCAGGCGCGGCTAGCCAGGCGGCCAACGAGCGCTTCGCGCAGCAGTCCTTTCGCCGTGGTCTCTTGTGGCGCGACGGAGAAACTTTGAACTCCCCTTCCGCCGATTCTACTCTCTATGCGCCCCCGTTTCCCTCTCCACCCCCTGCCGAACAATGTAATACAGCTGCGCTGAATACAATTGAGTCTAATCCTGATCTCTTTAAAATCGTTACACCCTGGCGTGTCGACGTCTTCGAGCGCCTGCTGGCCAAGCACCCGAATCGTCCCCTCGTAGAGTCTGCCTGCCGCGGTTTACGCGAAGGCTTCTGGCCCTTCGCCGACACATCTTCACATATTTCCACTGAACCAGAGATTGTGCCCAACCATAGAATGGACGAGAAGGGGCTCAAGTTCGTCGCCGACCAAAGGGATGTCGAGATTGAAGCGCAGAGGTTCTCGCACAGCTTCCCAGAATTGCTACCGGGCATGCAGACCTCAGCCATCGGAGCCGTTCCTAAACCACACAGCGAGAAATACCGGCTCATCACGGACCAGAGCGCCGGCTTACACTCCCTTAATTCCTTCATCGGCAAAGAGGACGCGCGGGTCAGATACGATACGCTTCAGGACTTAGGCCGTGCAATACGAGATCTCAAGACCAGGTTCCCCAATACCCAGTTCGTACTGTGGAAGTCAGACGTTGCACACGCCTTTCGAACCATACCTATGCATCCCTTATGGCAGGTCCGGCAGGTGATTGAAATTAACGGCTCCTACCACGTTGACCGGTGCATGGCATTCGGGAACCGATCGTCCCCAGTAATATGGTGCCGCCTAGCAGGTCTGGTCGCATGGATAGCGATTCACGTCCGACATCTACTATTCTGCCACCACTACATGGACGATTTTTGGTCAATCGAGCGGGGGCTAACAGTTATCCATTACAAGGGGTACGACGACGAACGGCCACACACCCAGGTACAGCTCCTGACATTATGGGACGACCTCGGCATCCCCCACGTAGTAGACAAGCAACCATTCGGTCGATGCCTGCCGGTCATTGGATTCGAGGTTGACATCGATGCCATGACCTTCCGTATGGCGCCAGAGGACCGTGACGCACTACTGGTGGCGATCAAGGAGTTCCTGGACATACCCTCTCGGAAGCAACCCCTCCGGAAGTGGCAGTCGCTATTGGGATGGTGTAACTGGGCCCTAAACGTCTTACCGCACTGCAGGCCAGCCCTAGCTTCGTCCTACGAGAAGTTATCCGGGAAGAGTAGCCCGCACGCACCTATATTTATCAACAAACCCGTCCGAGCCGATCTAACCTGGTTTGCCGACCGTCTCCGCCACAGCAAAGGCCTTTCCCTCATCCGAGGAAACTGCTGGGAAGACAGCCAGGCGGACGTGGTGGTCATCTGTGACGCTTGCCCGTCGGGCATGGGCTTCTGGTCGCCAACCTGGAAACAGGGGTTTTACTATAGCATCCCGTCGGAGTATGATCGATCTTCAAATTTCTGTGAGGCGGCTTGTATGCTATCGGGACTGGGATGGGCACTGGACCTGAACGGCTTACCGATGTTCCCTCGAGTACTGGTATTGTCTGACAACCTGGATGCCTGCAATGTCTTCTCGTCGATGTCTGGTCGTCAACCTTATTACGCGATGACACTACAAGCAGCAGCATGGATCCACGACAAGAATGTCTTGCTACGAGTGAAACACATACCCGGGGTTGAAAACCGGATGGCAGACTACTTATCACGAGGAATGATCAGCCAAGCACGTGACTTGGATAAATCTTTGGCCATCGCTTCGTTCACCCCCCTACCACACATTTTCCCCGGCGATCCTGCGGTTCCCAACGAGCTCTAGGTCTCTCTCCCCGCACTGTACTATGACAATAGACTCGTCTAATTCCACACAGCTCCCACCTACCTTACATGGGCTCAGCGCCCGGTCTCGTCAACCAGCTAGAACGGCGTGGGACCTGGACCGCTTTGCTCGAGAACGGGCCATTACAATTGGACTGTCGCTGGAAATGTCAACGCGGGAAGTCTACAACTCAGCAGCCAGATCATACCTTAATTTCTGCAAAATCCATAGCTTCCCGATCGAACCAACGCCTGATAACCTCTCGAACTTCGTACTGTGGCTATGCGCTTCAGAGCCACGGGTGGCTCCAGCAACAGCTACTGGCTATCTATCTGGGATTTGCTCTGTCCTCGAACCTTTCTACCCGGACATCAGAACCGCTCGAAATAGCACACTGGTTTCCAAAACACTCAAGGGTCTACACAAACGCTTTGCCGTACCCGTGAAGCGCAAGCGCGCCCTCGATATCCAAGACATCCGTTATGTCTTTGGCCTATTCATGACCTCGCGAGACCTTGACAACTGCCTATTTGCAGCGCTAATCGCAGCGGGCTTCCATGCCCTTCACCGCCTAGGCGAGCTGTGCATCGCAGACGAACAGATCCGGCATAACTATCGGCGGGTTATTATGCGGAATACAGTCTCTCGCTCGCCCTCGCACTTCTCGTACCTATTGCCTGCACACAAAGCCGATATGTCCTTCTCAGGCAACACGATACGGATCGAGTGTCGCTGGCCGGAAATTAACCCTCTGCCAATCCTCGAGCGCTACCTCGAGCTCCGCGACACCCGCTTCCCGTTCCACTGCGAATTATGGCTCACGAGCGACGGATACCCGCCAACCAAAGCATGGTTTAGGAAACGGCTCGCTCTGCTGTTCCCGAGCGATATATCCGGCCATTCTCTGCGTTCGGGAGGAGCAACGGCGCTGGCGCTGAGCGGGGTACCGGATGACCTTATTCAGAAAGTCGGCCGGTGGTCTTCAGACGCCTGGCAGATCTACGTCCAAGCCCACCCGATTGTCCTAGCACACTTGATGACCGACGCACGCAGGAGAGCAGAGCACGCACCAGCTGCACTATGAGCGACCGGTCACGTCACAACGACCGTACGACCGTACGACATTCATCGTCGCTTCCATCGTATCTCTCATCTCCATCGTCACACACCGCCGGCCCACCCTGCAGCTTCTTTAGCCGAGCTTCCGTCCGTAGGGTGCGCTCTCGATGAATGCACGCCCGCGGCCACGCCCCTGCGGGGCGGGCCGGCTCCGCTACTTGGTGTGACCGAAGATCATCCGCCAAGTTCCCTGAACTCCGAGTCCTCGTCGGACTGCGAAGGGAGTCGAACGCTGATTCTCTTTTGACGCAGTCACTAGGGGTCTGCGTGAGACGACCACGTGACCCACGTCCTCCCCATGCGCCCGTTGCG
>WSTJ01000218.1:0-33579 GCA_019623705.1 Ceratobasidium sp. 428 | reverse complement strand
GATTTTCGTGCTCAGCGCTCCCAACCGAGCGACAAACTTTTTCGGCGCTTGGCGAACCCTTTTGCAAACCGGAGTAAAATTTTGAAAGGAACATGTAGTTCGAGAATATGGATAAATCATGTGCAACAACAATTTCTTGCATACGTGCATACAGGTCAGATACGTCAGGCAATGTGCGCATGGGCCAGAACTGAGTGAACGTGGGACTACTAGAAGGCTCGACTTTATTCAAGACACAAACAAAACTTTTGACCGTGCTCTCGTGCTGTCTAGCTTCAGTCGCTAGACGCGCATATATGTTCTATTTTACATATCTTAGGTCACCATATACCATGAGTCATTACCACAGGTTTTTACTACACGTGAATCCCTAGACTACAAGTAACGGAGAAGAAATTACCAGTCGGGACAACTCAATTCGTGTCAAGCGCTCATACACCAACGTGAATGAACGGCGCCCACCGATCGATTGATTCCACCCCAACCTTCTCACGCAGCTTTCCCACTGCTTTGTGTAGTGCGATCGCTGTGCGCCTGTGATCCATCATCCCGCTCTTCATCAGTTCGGCATATACCTCTTCCGCAATCCGAGGCGCGTCTTCGTCCCAGATCGACCACATCGTCGCTATCACACTCGGATACCCTGCCGTTAGCATCCCAGCGGCCAAGTGGGTCGCTTCGTCAGGCATTCTATCGTCTCCAGTAGCGGTCTGACAAGCGGATAGGAATGCCAGACCCTTGTTCTTGAACTGTCGCTTGGCGATTTCTTCGAGCGTGAGAAAACCGTCATAAAGATGGAAGGCGCTGTGACTGGGGTTGTCGCGGTTCTGGACTGCATGGCACGCAAGATGCACCCAACTATGCCGCTCCATAGCTTCAAGCGTAGCCTTAATAGTGGCTGAAACGCCATCGAGCTGATGATAGTTTATCGCATTGGTATGTCTCTTGATAATGGCGAGCTCTTGTACAGTCATTGGCAAAGGGGGCTGACCCTCTGTATTTGCTTGACCAACCGCCAGAATTCCATGAGTTCGTTCGGTTATTTGATCACTCCGAGGAAGTAAGGCACTCAGGGTGGGCGTGTATGACGAGACGACGAGGTCAAAGGCATTAGGCGAGTGACCATCGTACAGACCAGCCGCATGAAGTGGCAGGAACGATAGGGCTCCGGTTGCACACCAGGTCACATGCGGCAGTTCATCGTAGGGACGTTTAGCCTGCAAGGTAGTTGAAGGATTAAATGTTGATAAGCAACAATAGGAAAAACTGACTGTGTATTCGAGGGCATTCAGTACTGGCCCTACTACGCTCAACCAGAGGTCTGCGAGTGGCTGAAGCTGGTCTTGGGACTCGACCAGAGAGCGTGGAACACGCTGGACGCCACGAGCACTACTTCCCCGATGGCCTACCAGAGAGATCAGTTGTGAACAGGCCGCAGTTACCTTACGGTCTGCAAGGCTGTCGAGGGGTATATGCGCTACATCGTCAGACTTCGGGAAGACGACGAGCGCATCGCAGCGAGTACTATATATATTGATGATGACAACCGGACCATCCGTGGCGGCTCGCTTTAGGTCGGCCGCCGTGCGAGGAAGTACAAAGCCATCGAATCCATGGAGCCGGCGCGCCTCGACGAGAAGCTCATTCCACACCTCCGCCAAACGCCGATGCCGCTGAGCCTGGTATTCAAATTCCTGCTCCAGCTCTACGGATTCGTCCGCGACCTGTGAGCGTGAGCTAGCCGCATCAAGATGGAAGGCAACTTCCTTCAGACGATCTGCCAGAGCCGGGTCGAGTTTCGCAAGCTCGTCAAATGGCGTTCGGAGCTGGAGTGTCCGGCTCCACACTACGGACCGTCCTTGTTCTAGCCATTCAAGCGCGAGATCATATCGCTCAACAGACATAGCCCAAGCGGCTGCTTCAGAGGCGAGGTCGCTGATTGAGAGAATACTGTCATATCGCGCCTGTATAGTCTGACCTAGCGAAACAATGTGCGGAAGAAGAGCGAATGCTCGCTGATAAGCGCTCAGGGGAGAACGACCAAGATGAAGAGAATGTTTGGCCCACTGTCGGGTACATTCAAGCTGAGGGCTTGGACTGGTTACAACAAGTTCAGCGCCACTCTGGAAGCACCCGATAGACGCTTCAAGGTCTTGAGTTTTACCATGCTGCTCAAACCGCTTTTGCCACGAGTGTCCGAGGCTGTTCAAACGACCTGGCTTGGCTGGGTGACCATCCGGGGTGAGCTCGACTGTTCGTGACAGGTATTCGATTGCCTTGTCAAGATCGGAGGAATTTTCGAGTCGCTCTGACCGACTCTGCCATAATATTCCAAGCTCGTTCAAACTGCCTGTTTTGTTTGGATGGCCGTCCGGAGTAAGATCAACGGCCCGAGACAGGCATTCGATCGCCTTGTCGCTGTCAGCAAGATTTCCGAGTCGCTTAAACCGACTTTGCAACGATTTTCCGAGGGTTTTCAACTGGCTAGGCTTGTCTGGGTGACCGTCCGGTGTGAGTTCGACAGCTCGTGACGCGCATTTAATCGTGTTGTCCAGATCGGCGGGACTTCCGAGTCGCTCGAACCGGCTTTTCAGCGAGCCTGCGAGAGTGTTCAGACACACTGGTTCGAGTGGATGACCTTCTGGAGTGAGCTCAACGGCTTGTGACGTGCATTCAATCGCCTTTTCAAGATCAGCGAGGTTTCCGAGTCGTTCAAACCGACTCTGCGTTGAGATCCCAAAATTGTTCAGACAGCGTGGCTTGCCTGGGTGGTCTTCCGGAGTGAGCTCAATAGCTCGTGATAGGCACTCAATGGCCTTGTCCAGATCGGTAAGATTTCCGAATTGCTCAAACTGGCTTTGCCACGCTATGCCAAGGCTCTCCAAGCAGCTTGGTTTGTCTGAGTGACCGTCCGGAGCGAGCGCGACAGCTTGCGACTGACATTCGACCGCCTGGAAGATATCGGTAATACTACCGAGTTGTTTAAACCGAAGCAACAACGAGTTTCCGAGGCCGTTGAGACAGCCTGGTCTGCCTGGGTGATTACTCGGAGTGAGTTCGACAGCTCGCGACGCGCATTCTATTGCCTTGTCGATATCGGTGAGATTGCCAAGTTGCTCAAACCGCATATTTAGCGAGCTCCCAAGGTCGTTTAGATACGCCAGTTTGTCTGGGTGACCATCTGGAGCGAGTTCAACGGCTTGTACCAGATATGCAAATGCATTCTCTAGGTCAGATGTATCTCCAACCTGCTCATATCGACGTAACAACGACATTCCTAGAGTATGTAGGCGAGTTGGATTGTCTAGATGACTATTGGGGGTGAGATGAACCGCTTCTGTTTCGATCGGGTTCGCCAAGACGCTCCCTCCGATTGCAGCCCTACTATCAAAACTGAATTCAAAGGGATACAATATATGCCGCTCTTAATAATATGACATGCAACCCACCTTGTTGTATCACGCATAAGATATGTGAAGGAAAAGATAGGGTGCAATGAATTCAGATGAAAAACACCAAGCTGCTGTATCGTCTCTCCCCTTAGTCTTTTATAACTTTTCTGTACATCGCCGAATCCGGTAGCCGCTCATCAATCTGTACATCTTGTCTCCCATCCTCGCAGCTCATTATATGTCGGACCTCGCAAGCAGCTTGCCCTGCTCCTATGAAGTGGAGATGTGAATCAGCCATGTGTGATAATTCAATGCTGATGTGCTACGGTGTACAGTGGTGATTTGACGGCGTCATGACCCGATTTCCAATAGGTTTTGACAAGACTGACCCGTCAAAACCTGGGTCAGAGATATGGTCAGTGACATAATGTGGAGCATATATCTATTACGTTTATGGGATCCATTTGCTCCACATGTTTGTCTATCCCAATCGGTTTGCAATCGGCAGATACAAATCCGGTATGTTACATACTCTGACCCAGGACTGACCCGGGGTCATGACCCGTCAAAACCCCTCTGACTTTGCAAATAGTTATTACCCTCTGACCTTTTGACAGCGTCAAATCACCACTGACGGTGTAATCTCAAGGCTCCACCGTTTTGTGTCGGTGATACCTAAAATAGTTGATTGATGATCCACCCAACTTTCCATTGCAATTATCTTAGTGCGAGGCTCTAGGATCTGCTAGGCGGGCTGTACGCATAACCACCACGCTGTATCTTAATTGTCATGGCTCGCCCATCTATCGATAACGCAAGCGCGATTCCGCTCGCTCAAGAATGCAAAGCCATCAAAGGTGCGCGTCAAATTATGTATATGATTGGCAATCTGTCACACGCTCGTAGTTGATGTGACACGCAGATCAAGTAGAAGGTTTATGCGCAGGGCCTGTTTTCACAAAAGGTTGGCGCTCATGCGGTGTGAAAAGACAATCATCTCGTACGCCGTTTTTGCTCTCTGGAGTAACGGGTTTGACGCCGGCTCGGACGAAAAAGTTCAAAAATTGAATCCCTAGGAATTTTTTAAGAGTATCCTAGCGGTAAATAAGATAATAGCTGGCCATGGGGCGATAGTGGCTAAGCTACATAGCATATGATAGATCAACAAAAAAATAGATAGGTGAATTGTAGCTCGAGTATTCATGGGAGCTTTGAAGCCATATGTTGTATGATCAGCTCCCCCATGATGTATGCTCAGATGTATATTGCGACGTTGAGACTCGGAGAGTGCATGTAGGAGCTTGGGTGCGCGGGACCTGATCACGTGACCACACATCTGACACGATTGCTAGAACTATGCAGTCCACATCCGACTTGCATATAGTCACAGCCAATTTTGAAACAATTGTGTATTTATTGCTAGGAGAGAGTTCCTATGACGATACCAACACTGCAAGGATGCAAATTGAAGACACCAAGTGACTCGGGACAAAAACGACAGTCGACATATTGTTATGTATCCAACAGGCTGAGCCACTATCCTAAGCGTCCTTCTCGTAGAATATCCTACGAATTACTTTCTTTTCTTAATCGTCGGACAATCAATATATGATCCTCATCGGTTCGTCGGCAAACTGAGCCATAGTTTGACTTGAATACCCATTTTCGTTAGCCGCCTGAGTACCCGAGTTGCGTGTGACTTAATCATCTTGGTGTACCACGTCTAGTGTCGAGATATGATCGATCGACAAGAGTAGGACGGCCGCGAGCTTAGATATGCCACTAGAAAGATAAGCCAGCTCCAGACATGGCTCGGTATGCTTCGGACGCCTAGGTTCCCTTGTCTCGATGACAGATCGTAGTGGCATTCGTCCCAAGATCGACCATTTCTGCCTGATCAAATCCTCGTTCTTGCTGGGCACCAACGGGGGCTTGACGCCAGGTCCGTCTCGGTTTATCGGTGTCGTTCATATCCCTCAGTGCCGCCACGACGGTAAGATGGATGGAGTATCAGCCGCCTTCGGAGCTCGTAGTAAGGACATTCCAGAGCAGGGAACGACTTGGGGTCGGTTTTACTCGAAGTCATGACGGAATGTGTGATACGGGTGGTGGGATTAGGTTGGATTGTGACCTCGGTGAGAGTGATCGTGAGGGACGCAGCGACCGATTTGGATAAGAAATAATCAAAAAGTGCGACGGGACCCTCTAAAACATCAAAATATCAACACCCGCTTCTCTGCCATTAGTCACCACTCACGCAGGTTCTCAATCCCACAACCGTATGCGCAGTTCCTGCCGGACTATGATTCAGCCGATGCCCATACGCCTTTGGGTCGCATTCAAAATGGTAACCGATATGTCGGACAGAATCTACTATATCGTTCGGGAAGCGCCCTGCAGAACTCACCGACCCTATTCCATAATACACATCGCAAACCCTGGTAAGCCCGGCGCCTTGATACAAAACTATTTCGTACGGACTGGCCTCTCCCTTCGAGTCCCGAATAAGCATCGTGATGTTTTCCGATATGCTTCAAAAGACTTTGCATTTCGGGGCGGTTGACTATGGGCTTGGAAGTAGAGGGCTGTTGGACTTGCAACATGGGCTGTTACCAGTCACGTTCGAACTCGATGGCATATGATCCTGCCTGGTAGGATAGGTCAAGATGATGTTTCCGCCTGGAGCCAAAATGGTAGGTTTGAGATACACATCGTTTGAAAGGCTACATGGGCTAAGAGCGGACATGAGCCCTCCGGTCGCGGCACGGGGAGGAAAGTTGGTTTCCAAATTTACCGGTCGTTTTGACGGGCATGGTCGCCGTGACAAGCTAATCAACCCGGGATAAGGCTGCAGTATTCAAGAAAGAGTCGAAGAGACTCACATCTATTCCATCTCGCTCAGGAATAAGCGCAACAGTATAATTCCCAACCGCAACCCCGCCCTAGCCCTCTATGTTTTCGTATATCGAGAAGAATTTGCCACCGTTCGCCGCGGCATTATCCATTTTCTGAGCAAACCGGCACGTCTCATGACGAATCAAGACGATGTAGTTGGCAAAGTTGGGCGTAGACGCCAGAAGGGGGTCATACACATTGATTGTAGAGCTTGTGTCGGAGGCAATAACGTAGACCTGGAGACCGTCTGGGATATTGAGCGGCGCTGGAGGAAAGAATGCTGTGGAGCGTGGCGCCCAGACGTGGAAGACTGTTATCTACTAGATATTCTCGACGGTACTAAGAGATTGTCAGACATGAAATTAATTATGTATAGAACGGCACTCACTCGTCAACGCCACCAACGGAGATAACGTTCAACCCAGTTCCAGGCGAAGAAGCGCGTCACGACCCGTAATGACTATCAATTCCAACCACAATGCTGATAGCTTTTCTCCGGCTAGCGATCCCACTTGCTCCGACGGCCGAAACATAGTCAGATCATTCCTCGGCACCACAGAGCGACAAGATGTCTTTCTCGCCATGGTAAGCTTGGAGCAGGGCACCAATGATGATGTCGTTTGGAGCGGTGCTACTACATCCAAAAACGCGATGCGCGGTGAGAGTCATTTCGTACGTGACACCCGAAACGTCGAACGGATTAGTCGAACTGGCGCCAATAATGTTCGCAACATCGTTCATGTCCATCACATTCATCCAACAGCCAGCACCATCAAAAATGACGTCCACGTCCCTGGTTCCTGGTCTCAGCGCGTGGAAGGAAACAAGGTTCGCAAATGGGAAACTCACGTCATTTTCCGGAATCCTGCCTGGTTGGTTTGTGTACGCGTCTCCAACAAACTCGGATCCTCCGACAACGTTGTTATCGGGCCCAAATTCACAGCTGAGAGCTGGATGAGTACAGTCGGTCCCAGAATCGACGAGCCGATGAGGGCGGCCTTGCCGAAAACGCCTTTAGCATCCAGCCCGTTGACTCTTGTCAGCTTGCGTGAAGTGTGGAGACGGCGTGTCAATGTTGATCTCAATGCTAGGACCGACGACGGCGACGGGGCCGCTGCCCGCGGGCAGCTTGCGGTAGTAATTGGGGTGAATCGCCTGGGTTCGAATTAGCCAATATCGCTTGGTAGAAGCTGATGTTTTACGTACCAGCATGTCCAGCTTTGCGCCAGCCTCGACAGATTGCACGCACCACCAAGCGTCATGGTCACACCCGTGAAAATGTCGTCGACATATCGCTTGCTTGCCCTCCAGGAGCGCCTCGCGGTCATGAGCCGAGATAAGACCGCGTTTAAGGTGGTCAAAGTCCTCATCGAATTGGAGTTCTATACGACTATAATTGATTAGAATTAGCTATTTATACGACGTCGAGAATCAAGGTCTAGAAAACCACGTACCCTAGACATGACACGAACTACGGATTTCGACGGAGGCAACGGGCTACGTGACGGCGACAGCGGCGACAGTGACAGCGGGGGGCACCCCCATGGTTGCGTAATCCAGAGCGAAAGGGAACAGGAAAGCGAATGAGAGAGGGAATCAAGACCATGGTCGACGTCTGGATAAGAATGAAATACCGGTCACGTGCGAGGTACGGCATCAGCCCTCGGGCCGCGCGAGCGCCCGCTCGTGTGCTCTGACGCGCTCTAACCACACCTGAAGATAGCCAAAATATAGCTCACTGGGATGTATCTACATCCTTGTAACTACTGAGGATAGTCTCTGGCGTATTTATACCGGCAAACAAATGCCTTTATAAGGGAACAATTGTGTCGGACACACCTGTGCGTCTTGGTTTGCATTACAATGCTTGGCAGGCCAGCCCGATTTCTACCTTACAAGTTCGCCATTCGAATTGGTTAGTTCTAATTGGTTTCATTATCTTCGATCCAGCCCGAAGATTCTATAGCCGTATCGCCCCCATACTCATGCACTCCCTCATTCGTATCCACTTCGAACGCGATAACGACGAGGAGTACAGAGAGTTTAAGTTCCAATCGCACCTATTCACATGTACCAAAGGCTGTTAGGAGTATTCGAAGCCAACTTTACCAAGTGAAGCGACTGATAGAAAAAACGATGTTAGATGCGTATATACTCTGACCACAGTCAAAATTCCCATTCGACCATACCACCCGCCAAAAAGGCTCACGACAGCAGCATGAGTAGTGGCTTACTACCTGCCCCCTGCTTAGAAGCTATCTTACAACTGGAATAAGTTTGTTAGGGTTCTTCGATTGACCTGGTAGCGGCCTAGCAGCCACAGCGCTTATTACAAATCCAAAAACGGTTTTCCACGATGGGCGCTAGCCAAAAATTTTTAAAACATCGCTGAGTAAATGACATATGTCTCGATAATGAGAGACTCGTGCGAGACAGAGAAACACACGGGCGTGATCGGGCAAAAATGGCGCACCAAACGGCATCTTTCGTTTGAGAAAACAGTAGGATCCAATTTGAGCCACATGAGCAAAGAAACGCATATATCTCGCATATATGCAGCGCATTTACGCTTGACTCGATTAGATGACTCACTCGTTCTCGTACATTTGACAAGCTGCAAGCATTTCTACATTCTGAGTCGCTGATTGCGCAGGCCCACTGGCGTGTCTGGCTCGGCAAAGCAAGCCCCCGGGACGACCGGTCATGTCTATACCGAGCGCGTGAGACACAGGTGTGCTGGTTCGACTCTTCCACATCGCGAGTCGACCGTGTGGTTCATTCCTTCGCTGCGCTCGGCATTCCTTTCCCAGCCACCAACCTTGTCATGTCGTTTCACGCCTAACCTAGCCCACCAACCCGAGAGCCTCGGGTCACGTCTCTGCGCTCCGTTTTGTCTCTTCTCCGCCGTTGACCCGGCGTGGGGGGGGGGGGGCACTCTATGGTATGCAACAAGGAGTCAGTGCAATGACTCGAGACTTGAATCAGTAACCGAGTCAACTAGTGTATGCGTTAGGGATGATTCACGCATATACAGTGACTCCAGCATATATAGTGACCTGGATGATTTTTCTCTCAAGTATATAAGGTAATCGAGACACCAGTTTGTACCGTATTTTCTCCAACTGTTAATCCACTCGTTCATTCGTTCACTGCGCTATATATAAGATTGTTATACGATAGCAGGCGTGCGCTGACGGACATACATCACCATATGTACATACACGATACATATCCACACAACCAAGCCTCCATCATGGCCGGTCGCCCAGCAGCATTCGCCGATCTGGAGATATATTGTGCATAGATGACCATGTATTGAGTCATAGCTAAATTACATCCCTTCACAGCGCTTGAAGTCTTATCCCACTACTATGAACAAATTGCCTACTCAGGACGACTAGCTTTCGTGCCAAGCATTCATACACCAATGTGAATGAACGACGCCCACCGATCGATCGATTCCGCTCCGACCTTCTCACGCAGCTTTCCCACTGCTTTGTACAGTGCAACCGCCGTACACCTGTGATCCATCGTTCCGTCCTTCATCACTTCGGCATACACTTCCTCCGCAACTTCTGGCGCGTCTTTATCCCAGATAGACCACATCGTGGCTATCACGCTCGGATACCCAGCAGTCAGCATCCCCGCGGCCAGGTGAGTTGCTTCGTCTGGCAAACGGCTATCTCCGGTAGCGGTTTGACAAGCAGATAGAAACGCCAGACCCTTGTTCTTGAACTGTCGCTTAGCAATCTCTTCGAGTGTCAGGCAGCCGTCGTGAAGGTAAAAGGCGCTGTGACTGGGGCTGTCGCGGTTCTGGACTGCGTGGCATGCAAGGTGGACCCAGCTGTGCTGCTCCATTGCATTCAGTGTGGCTTCTACGGTAGCTGATGCTCCGTCGAGCTGATGGTAGAAGGTCGAATTGGTATGCTTCTTGACAATAGCGATCTCTTCCATGGCCATTGGTAAAGGAGGCTGTCCGTGTGCGTTTGCTTGACCGACAGCGAGAACCCCATCAGCTCGCTTGACCGTTTCATGACTTCGAGGGAGTAATGCACTCAGTGTGGGAGTGTAGGATGAGACGACAAGATCAAAGGCATTAGGCGAGTGACCGTCGTACAGACCAGCCGCATGAAGAGGCAAGAACGATAAAGCTCCAGTCGCACACCAGGTCACGTGAGGTAGTTTATCGTATGACTCTTGACGCTGAAACATAGTTGAAGGATTCAAAATAGATAAGCGACCATAAAAAATACTCTTACCGTACATGCGAGCGCATTCAGTACCGGTCCCACAACACCCAACCAAAGATCTGCGAGCGGTTGAAGCTGGCGTTGAGATTTTACCTGAGGACGAACGCTCTTGACGCCCCGAGCTTCACTTCCCCGACGGCCGACAAGTGAAATCACTCGCGAGCAGGTCTCCGTAAGCTGTGAGATTACGAGGCTGTCTAGAGGTATATGCGCTATTTCTTCACACTCGGGGAAGACGATAAGTGCATCGCAGCGAGTACTGTGTATATTGATAACCACAACAGGGCCATCAGTAGCAGCACTCTTCAGGTCCGCCGACGTCCGAGGAAGCATAAAACCTTCGAATCCAGGCAGCTGACGAGCTTCAGCGAGAAGCTCATCCCACATCTGCGACAAATGGCGATGCTGCTGAGCCTGAGCCTCCAGGTCCTGCTGAGGTTTTATAGAAATATTCGCTATCTGCGAGCGCGAGCTAGCGGCATCAAGCCGAGAGGCAGTGTCCTTGAGACGGTGTGCTAGATGCGAATCAATTTTAGCAAGCTCGTCGAATGGCGTTCGGAGTTGAAGCGTTTGATTCCACACGATGGATCGTCCTTGTTCAAGCCATTCAAGAGCGATATCATGGAGCTCATTAGACACAGCCCAAGCCGTTGATTCAGCAGCAAGGTCGTTGATTGAAATCAGACTATCATATCGCTCCTGTATCGTCTGACCTAGCGACACGATTATTGGGAGGAGTACAAATGCCCTATGGAAAGCCCCTAGAGGAGAATCGCCAAGGGAAAGCGAATGTTTGGCCCACTGTCGTGCACATTCAAGTTGGATACTTGGGCGGATTACAGCAAGCTCAGCACCGGTTTGGAAGTACTTGGCGGCAGATTTAAGATCGTCAGTCCGACCAAGTCTCTCGAACCGACGATGCCACCACAGTCCGAGGTTCTTCAAATAACCGGGTTTTTCTAGGTGACCGTCTGGAGTGAGCTCGACCGCTCGTGACGTGCATTCGATTGCCTTGTCAATATCAGCAAGATCATCAAGTCGTTCGAACCGGCTTTGCCATGAGCTTGCGAGATTGTTCAGACAGACTGGTTTGTCTGGGTGACCATCTGAAGTAAGCTCGACAGCGTGTGACACGCATTCGATCGCCTTGTCTAGGTCGGTAACATTGCCAAGTTGTTCAAACCGACGTTGCAGCGAGGATCCGAGGTTGCTCAAACAGCGGATTTTGTTTGGGTGATCGTCTGGAGTGATCTCGACAGCTCGCGAGTAGCATTGGATCGCCTTGTCGATGTCAGTGAGATCTCTGAGTCGCTCAAACCGACTTTGCCAAGAGCTTCCAAGGTTGATCAAATGCCGTGCTTTTCCTGGGTGACTATCCGGAGTGAGGTCCACCGCTCGTGACTGGGATTCAATTGCCTTGTCGATGTCGGTGAGATTTCTGAGTCTCTCAAACCGGTTGCGCCACGAGTTTCCCAGGTTGCTCAAATAAGTTGGCTTGTTTGGGTGATCGTTCGGGGTGAGCTCGACAGCTTGGGACATACATTTAATTGCCCTGTCAATATCGGCCAGGTTGCCAAGCCTTTGAAACCGGCTTTGCCACGAGTTGCCCAGGTTATTCAGACAGCTTGGTTTGTCTAAGCTATTGTCTGAAATGAGCTCGACAGCCTGTGACTGGTATTCAATCGCCTTTTCGAGGTCGGAGAGGTAGCCAAGTTGATCAAACCGATGCTCCCACGCGTTTCCGAGGTTGCTAAGACGGCCTGGTTTGTTTGGGTCCTCGTCCCGGGTGAGCTCAACCGCTCGTGACTGGCATTCAATCGCCTTGTCAAGGTCGGCAAGGTTGTCAAGTCGCCCAACCCGAAGTTGCCACGAGATTCCGAGTTTGTTCAGATAGGCTGGTTTATCAGGGTGACCATCTGGAGTAAGCTCGCACTTGTCGAGTGTGACATCCCAAAAATCAGGTTGCTGAAGATGCGTATATCCGCACCTTATGCTACCAGATTTCGCATTTGAGACTGGCAAAATTTGGAGATATCCGTACCATTTTGAAGGTACTGAAATTTGATCTCTTTCGGATACACTTTTTAGGATGCTCAAAACCTTCAGGATTTCCGACTTTTTGGGATTTTTTGCACGCTTTTTCGGAGCTCACAGTACGTACTATTTTTTTAGAGCTCTTAATACCATTAAATAGATTGATGGTGACGCGATTGAAGGCTCAAAAAATGCGACTGTGCCGACCAAAAAACTAGCGGTCGTGTCAATTTTTGCAAAATAAAAGCTCATTCATTGATACGGATTAAATCACAATTTGGACGGTAAATGCACGTATGGAACTGAAAGAAAGGGATGGATATCGAGAATTAGTGCACACACGTAGCAAAAGTGGAATGTTGGCGGCAGTGGTAGCAGAGGCGGTCTGGTATTCGGGCGGAGGAACATTGCCCCCCCCCCCCCTCCCTTACTAGCAACGCGGTGGGCTATCTTGGTTAGGTTGCTGACACTCACCTGACCCTGGGGGGCGTTTACGGCTAAACTGCAAGTATCCTCGCAGGGTGCAGGATCTAAACAAGGCGCCATCACTGCCAACAGAGGCGGAATTGAGAGTGGGGGCAGGGGTGGGGCGGCGAGGCAGGGTTAGTAGGACGTAAGGTGGTGGCGAGAGGTGGCAGACTGACCCCGGCAAGGGTTGGCGTCACCATTCCGTCGTCGCTGCCCTCGCCAAGGCCGTCGTTGCAGATGCCGCCCTTGCTGTTGCCTGTAGCATCAAGAGTAAATGTCGATAGAAGCCTATGATAAGTAAGTACGCACCATTGACCACCTTCTGAAGCTAGTGGTTAAAGTCTCCTGCGCCAAGAATTCCGCACCCAAACCCGGGAATGCACATCTGAACCTGTAAGATAAAAACATGTAAGCTTAGACCTCGAAAGTGTATAAGAACAAGGGGTTAGTATGATACGAGCCTACGTACTAAGCTGAAAATTTTCATCACTGTGGCTTTGTCTTGAGGCCGGCTCTGGACGGGAGATTGCAGACGCTAGCTTGACGACATTATTAGCAAGATCAACGGGTGAAAAATATATAAGAACCCGGGCTTGAGACCATCTCGCCGAGTTGTCCTCAAGCCCATCAATTCGCGCAACCTCGTAACCTTTATATGCCAGACTTGGGTTCGGGCATAGTCATCGCATCTTTGGAAGCAGGGGTGGCGTTTTCATCAAACACAGACGTAGCGTGGGGAGAAAACTAAGGAGAGGGGCGGTAAGGCAACAAGCGTGTCAGGCGCCATGTCGGGTGGTCGTAGTGGAGTTGGAGTCGGTGGCGGGCATCGCCACCACTTTGCATCCGATCGGTGCATATAGTGACGTAGCTGGTCTGTGCACCACCCAGAACTACGTCATGCATCGCTTTTGGCACAATCGGCCGGATGCAACAGACCACGTGACATAACTGACTTCGCATCTCGCACTCGACCACGATTGTCAACGTGTGAGACATTGATTGTCTCGCTGGCAGCTTGAGACCTCGGCCATAGATAAACCGACATACTTTGTGGTTGTACGTTGGCTTGACGTGCTCGCCGACAATCCTTTGGTGAGTCACGACCAGCGTAACCTTCCTCTCTCGTACTTGTCTGCCTTGGATGAGAGCTGTGCGGTCAGACCCTACCCTCTGTCTCTTCCTTTCGTATCCATAACTTTCCTTCCGTTTGGCTCGTCCGCTCGCGTTCATAACTTCTCTCCCCCTTGTTTGCGTTCACATCGTTTTGCTTCATTCAGTGGCTGTAATACGACATACAAGCCGGGCGTTTTCTGTTGGGACCACACGGTAAGTAAACCTTTTAGCAGTGGAACTTCGTTCACTTACCGTTTGAACCACAGAGCTTTTACCCACGCTTCGTGCAGTCCTGGCTATCTAGCTGGCGCCTTTTGTTTGGCATCGTCATATTTTTCTTTTTGTTCAATACTGATCAATTTTCACCCACCCCGCCGTCACCATCCTCCGCTGCGGCCAGGACCGTGATCCCCAACCGCGGTCCACCTAGGAGCGCGGGCGTGCGCTACACACCCACCATCGACGCCACTCGCTCGACAAAGCCCCCCGCTTGCCCGGCGCCTCACCGCCAGTCTCAGCGACTTGCTCATCGTGCCCGTCCAGCGCGTGTGCAAGTACCGTCTACTCGTCTCGGCCCTGCGCGAAGCACTCGGCTAGGATCCCGAAGAGCGCGCGATTATGAACGCAATAAACGCGATGGGCAGTATGGCCGCTCGCGGTGACGATGCCCAGCGCATCTCCGAAGCAGAGCATTATGCTCACCTGGTCTTGTACGCGCGAGCGCACAAGCTGGAGAGGGCGCATGTAGATTATTCCTCTGATTATATTTATTTTAAGTTGATCCCGAGTTAGCGTGGTACAGCAGCCTAATTATCGGTGTGTTTGGTCCTTTTTTTTACACCTGCAACCGGCCAAGCTTTTGGTACGAAATGTGAACCGTTTTTGGTGTTAGTTTTCTGATTTTTTGGAACTGTACTGAATCGGAATTTTCGGAATTTCGCTCCCAAAACTTTTGGGGGTTTCGCCTCGGTCTCAAAATGACTAAAAATTAGGTGGCGAGAATCTTTGAAAACACCCAAAATCGCTTTGGAATGAAAATTATTGAATTTCGGTATACCTCCAAAACTCTGAAATGGAGCGAATAAGCCTAACGCCTAATATTTGCGAGTCCGCTTCCAACTTTTGGTACGTATACCTCCCCCAGTGTCGACAGCTAGTGAATGGCATTTGATTGCCTTGTCAACATCAGCAAGATCGCCAAGTCGCTCAAGGTCGCTTAAACGATCTGGCTTATCCGGGTAGCCGGCCGGAGTGAGCTCGACAGCTCGTGAATGGTATTCGATCGCCTTGTCGAGGTCGGCAAGATCGCCAAGCCGATCAAACCGACTTTGCGATGAGGTTCCGAGTTTGCTCAGACGGTCTGGTTTGCGTGGGTGACCGTCTGGAGTGAGCTCGAAAGCCCGTGAGTAGCATTCGATTGCTTTGTCGATGTCGGTGAGATTTCTGAGCCGCTCAAACCGACTTTGCTAAGTCGATCCCAGGTCGTTTAAAAAGGCTGGTTTGGCCGGATGGCCTTCTGGAGTCAGTTCAGCAGCTTGTGCTAGATATGCACATGCATTATCAATGGCAGATATATCGCCCAACTGCGCATATTGACGTGCCCACAAGACTCCGAGTTTGTAGAGGTGCACCGGCTTGTCTGGGTGGTTATCCGGGGTGAGCAATGCCGCCTCCGTCTCAATCATGATCGCCGACATGTTCTCTTCGGACATTGTCGTGCCACTAGATCATGAGTCAGAGCGGTGAGATATATTATGCTCATCACAATCTGACACGCAACACACCTTATGGTATTGCCGCCAGTAAGTGTGGAGGGGGAGATCTTACAGAGTGGACTTAGGAGGAAATGCCAAACCATCGTATCATCGTTCCCCTTCATCACTTATAACCATTGTCTACGTTGCCGAATAGGGTAGCCGCCCATCAATCTGCACATCTCGGCTCGCGTTCCCACGGCCAATCACACATGATCTTGTAAAGCGTGTTACCTTGCTCTTATCAAATGGGAATGGAAATAGCCATGAGCAATAACTTATTTCTCATGAACTGACTAATGTGCGATTAATTTCAGAGCCTCGCCGCTTCCCGTCCGTTACACCTGAGATAGACAATTGATGATCCGCTGCATGTATCACGGTAAGGATCTGGACACGAGGTAGATGATTCACGCGTTCCTACTTTCCGCTGTTCCTCACCTTGTTCTCCTCTCTTCTGCCTCAGCCTATCTCCTTCTCTCCCATGCGGTTCGATCCCGTGTTCGTGTGGCACGTTGAGTATGTATCACAAGAAAGATGGTTCACCCGCAATGCCCGTTTTCAGGAAAGCTCGGCGCCTAAACACTGCTTATCACAGGGTTCGCCCCCTCGGCCATGGAGCGATGACCGATCTGGTGCGCGTTTTCCTGTCGAAAACAGCGGAGCGGGCTCCGCACCTTGCAGATCGACTCGTTCCCTGTGATGAAAGTCCAACACACCGCCTCTCGCTGCTCAAATGTCTCCTGCTCGGTCTTCCGTTCACGTACGCGAAGGTCGATACGATCGAGTGGACTATGCGCAAGGTTGTCAAAGTTGATCAAGACCTTATGGAGGTCAGAATAAGGTTGACGGAGGATACACACCATCCGGCGTCGATCTAGACGAAACTACCTGCCCTGAGTTACTCATCTCCTTCGAACAACAAATTGGTGCGCGTATAACCGTCCACAAGGAGCAGTGTCGGATGGCAGAAAGAGTACACTGGTATCTATAGATATATATAAGCGCTGAGGTCGCCCCTCGCGAATGTGATCTGGAGATTTGAATATCAACCCGTACGAGGTGAGGATTAGACGGGTTGATAGTTATGCTGCGAAGGCCGCGTTGATTATCTTCTACACCACAGTTCACTCATTTTTTTCCCAACGCTGTCCCGGCGGGATGGGGTGGGATGGGACGGGACAAGATGGGATAACACGGGATCTGGCGGGATGATAGCCGCCGAGACCAAGGTATTTCAAATTGAATATTCCTCCTGAGAGTATTAAATGCGCGACAGTAGTAAGAACACAATGCGGTCCGGTCATTTATGCATTGGGCTTTAACCTGGTTGATTGCTGGACGCAAAGAGTTCCAACCTGAGGAGTGCTCGTCTACGCTGAGTCACACGTCGACATCAGGTGCGGAACCTTGGCGCATACATGAGCTTGCCAATCAGGTGTAGAAATTAAGTAGTTTGATTAAAATGTATAGAACGAGTATGTACAAAAGAGTGTGAGTGTTAGAGTAAAGATGGGGTACGTAGAGGTACGCGAGCATCCTTGTTTATGCCCTACAAACTTGTTGAGTCATTCGTGTTTATTCTTCATAACACTTGTTCTTTCCCTCGGCCGCAACTGTTAGCTATGGATCTCAATAACTAAGCAACACATCCAGGTGCTATGGACGTGTTTTCTGACGACACCGACCTCGGAATCGATGCTGACAGAAAACGAACGCCTACGGGAAGATTTCCTTAAGCCTGAAAGGCGTATCTCAAGACCTCTAGAACTCTTACCTATATGAGGACGCTTGGCGTGCGTCTGGATGAGCTTCTGGATGTTGTTTGATATAGAAATGAATCACCATTCACCACAGCGCTTTAGGCGCTCTTGACGTCATCTTCGGACTAGCCCACACTTTATGGGCATCCTGGATGCATTCAGCGTGTCGTTCAAGCTTGCAGGCACAGGGAAGCGTGGTCCGGGCATCTCATGACCGCTAGAGCGCGGGGCACTGCTGGTTTTTGGGCGTGTCTTTCGCCACAAGCACTTGAAATTTTCAGACCTGATGCAATGCGACGTCGAGAAGATTGTCAATAGAAAAAACCTGGAATATTGAACGTTCGAGTTGATTCTGGATGAAGTCGAAAGGATATGTCTTCCGCTGTTCGACGCCTTGGCAATAGTTTGCGAGAGAACACTGCAGAATAGAGAGCGGAAATCAGATCGGGGTGAGTATTGATGGTGTATGCACTTGGTCTACTGATGATTTATGGATCTCTCTCGCTCAGTAGACTGTCAGATTTATCACTGTACTTTTGTACCAGGTTTTTATCCACATTCTCATCCGAGTCCAAGTGCGTTGGCAGTTGGGGCATGATAATGGCGTGGCACACGATGTTCTGGTCGCGCGTGCCTCGCTCCAGCCGTTGGGCTTACGTTTGCGGCAAATCTGGCGTTAGGAAACATATCATGAGCCTCACGTTAAGTGAATGGGCTGCGCCTCAATGTATGGTGAGTACAGCGCTACTTCACTGACAATTGATAACCCACCAGAGTTAATGCCCGGGTGCATAGAAAGATTTTGTTTTTTGTTGAATGTCCCCCATGTAAACCCTTCCTCGAAGATACGCTCACAAAAGTTTGTGTGGTAAGCATGATAGGGGGATCCAGCCTTCCACTGAAGGGTGGACGTTCTTGCACAACGAGTTGGCATAGACAAGTGTTTCCGTCAGGCCAGTCATGTGGACACATTGGTTTATCTCGTCAACCGTAGACTTAGCGCCTTTAGACAATGAACCGGGTGAATAATGTTTGAGCAATGGCTCCCGAGGGTGAGCTTATATAGATAGTCGCGGAAAGAGAGTATCTCCTTAATCTGTGCCTGTCTTATTCGCCGCCGTTGTCGCCAAGAGCACAGGCGTATTGGGAGGTAGTAGCCGGCGTAGCTCCTGTCGTTGCGTACGCGGGCCAAAAACCCGTCTCCGTCCAGCTCACACGCAATGACTAGCTGCTACAAATACAGCAAGTACCTGTAACTCTCTTAGTCGTTTCAATAAGCCACTTTCGAAGCGTCGAAACTGGCTGCGCCGGCAGCTCCTGGGCGGCATTGATGGTGGCAAGGTCCTCGGGAGTGAACTGCATGTCCGCGAAGTCCTATGGGATGTCATCTGGGTCCTGACGATCCAAAAAACTAAAAATCTGGCCTGTGTACTCCCTAGAAACATGAATATATGCACTCACCGAATCGATTCCCCCTCTCCTCTACCTCTTGATCCAGTAGAGCCCTAATCTTCTCCTCCGTAGTCACGCCTTCGAAGTCTCTGTCAAATATTTTGAGGTCGTAGACGATAATCAATTGACCATTACTCGCCGCGGCCCAACGTCTTCAGCCCGAGACAAGTAAGCGCCCGGCTTTTAAGCCGGTTTTCTCTGAAAACATCCCGCCGCGCGCCCCTCGCGCACACTTGTTCCGGCATCCGGAATTGTTTAAAAAGTACGAAGTGAGCTTTTTAATCTTCTTCTATCTATATAATACCGAATTCCAAGTTCCAAAAGATGATTGCGGTGGTGCGGCGCGCCCCAAAATCCTTCCCCCCTTGACCGTAAAATGTACCAAGCTGAGTGGTGATTGTCTCGTTTCCGACTCACCAAAACAAAAAAACCACCAAATCAACCACCTTGAATCGCCACAACGATCCTATTTAGCGCCTACGTCCCCGTACTCTCACCGGAACCCAGGTAACAGATTGTTCATTTCAATCCCTAACTGGATTGGTAGATCTAGAGTGGCACGTGATGTGCCACCCAGGGTCGCAATTTAATCGCGACTTCACGGTTTTCCGTCCACCCTCCACCACATTCTCACCCGCGCACGACCCCATGCGATCTTTGTTAGACACTTGGTGATTGCTCTACTCATCACTATCACAGTCCATATTCGGCACCTTGGTCAAGCGCGTGTACGGTAAGCCACCCCCCACAACCCGCCTCCCTCACTGATTTTTGCTTCCCTCGCGCTGTTTGCCCATCCACAACGCCCCCTAGCGCTCATTTGGATCCGCCACTGCCCTGATCGCCGCTGTCAGGCCGCGATTCCCCACTTCGGTCGCGCACAATAATCTTCCCGGCAGACCCTACCCTATTTTGTGCACTCACCGACGCGTCCGTACGCTCCCCTTGCTCACTCCCGGACTCACCACTCCACTGCCAGCCGCCTCCTGCGCCTGCCTGGCGCGCTCACGTTCGTGTACGTCACAGGTGGCTATGCCAGGCAGCGATGGTGAGTCGACCGCCGCCTACGATCTTGCCCATGCTCACGTCACCACACCCACACGCTCACGCTCGCTCCACTTACACAGGCAGTGGCCGACCCGCTATTTAGAACCTGCAGTTGACGAGTGAGTCAAACCTTGCAGAGCGGCTGACTCGGCGCATGTCCTCTCACCGCGCTGCTGCGACGTTGCCTGTACCTACTGTGACTACTTCTCAGTATTCTCTGCATACACGTTTGGTCCGGATATGCACAACCTCTCCAGCTCCTTTGCCTGTCGCCTACCTGAGCACCTCCGTTGCTGGCGGCAGATGTGGTTTGGTGAGCACATCGCCGTCCAGCTTACCTTTACCGGCGCTAACCTTCGCGCCGTTTGCAGTGTTTGCTCCCACCGTGATACGACATACGCTTGTTGCCACAAGAGACGCGAGACAACAGTGAGTTATATGTGTTTGAAAGACCTAATTTCTACTACTCACGGTATTGGTTTGTGTATTCATCAGGTTCTTTGAAATTGTTTTTCCAAAGTTATCGGTAAAAATTGGACTGGGCGTTATTTGCGCGTATCGTGGAACTGTCATTTGGAGTCATACCGGAGTGTTCTCAAGTATGGAGAGGAAGTCGCCAAACAAAGAAAGGTGAGTTTGCGCCCCGTCTATATGTGACTGCCGGTTTACCCACTTTTTGAGCGCTTCAGGGTTATCGAGTACGTTCTCGACATTGAGGCACGAGATATTGGTGAGTCGTGACCCACTTGAAGAAGGATATATATTCTGTGAACCCGCTGTACATAAATAAAATAATTAGATTTATGTTAATTACAAGATATGGCTGGGTGATAACTCGAGACACAACCGGGATGAATAGAGGACATGAAGGGACAGCGCGGGATTCCGAGAATCCCAGGTCTGTCCCGCCCTGTCACGCCCTGTCCCTCGGCCACCATCCTAGACGCATCTGCGTAATATCCCGCCCCGTCTCGCCCTGTCCCGTCCCATCCCGCCCTATCCCGCTGGGACAGCGTTGGGAAAAAAACGGGTGAACTGTGGTGCTAGACTGTCTTGGTAAGTCATTCATTTTCATCTTTGCATGTATTTCTACGGGCTAACGACGGGTTTAGTAATCTTCGTGGGTATTAGAGAGTTTGTGTTGAAGAGTCTGAAAAAGGAAAGACTTACGCATGTACTGACGCGTACACTTGCGTGTACGCATACGCGTATATGCCGATGCTTACTAAGCTTTGATCTGACTCGAACATTTTTGCATATATAATGTAGCTTTCGTCTCACTGTATCTACATTGAATTTAGAGACCCCCGCTTCCACTGCACATACTCGCTAAGTCACAGCTTTGAGTGTCCGAATGTTTCGGTGTAATCCTCAACAGTTTGCGATCGAATGACTAAATTCTATCCGTGGTTGCGGTGCACGTGACTAGTTCTATCTTAGTTCTAAAAGTATGGCACAATAAATCCAGTGCAAACTTACTTTTCGACTCGTAATCGGGTGCAGAGAAGCAGTTTACAGTGACGAGAATATCCCTCGGTCCGAAAATATGCCCTGGGATTGACTAGTATTAGCTGACTTTGCCTATCAGTGACATATAACGTGGCCATAACACGTCTAGGACCACCAAAGATGCGAAGAACATGCACATATTTCGATATAGCAGCATTGTTTTGTCACACGAGCATTGAAAGTACACAGTTTTCTGGTCTTCGTGTTTAGAACTAGGATAGAACTAGTCACGTGTACCGCAACCACGGATAGAATTTAGTCATTCGATCGCAAACTCTCTATTGTATCGAACGTATCTTAGCTCAGCGATGTTTGGTACTTATTCGTCAACTTCGCTTTCTTGATTCGGAGTATTTCAGCATAGAGCGTAACGAACACCATGGTTATTTAAGGAACATTTCTTGTTGAGGATACAACCCTATTTCTCGGAACGGCAGTAAAGTCTCAGAATGAGTTGGATCCGTAAGAACCTTGGATGTACAGTGCTGTCAAAGGTTACCGTATTTTTCGGCTCTTGTGTCTTTCTTGGTTGTTCCAATGATTGCCAATTTCCAAGGAGCATGTTTAGTGATTTGTACTAGCGCATATAACCCTGAAACTCGCAACTTTTTTCTGTAGCGGCGTTTCATCACGGTTGAGCGAACCCAAATAAACAGTATAAGGTTCATTGTCAGCTACGAGTACAGATTAAAATTATCAAAGACCTATGCATCAACTGGCTGACTTGTTTCTCGCCCTCCAGTTGCTGCCCCTCGGTCACCGGGAGCTCCTACCGTTTCTCTAACAGCAAACACCCCTGTCTCCCGATCGCCGAAGAGTCCTCCTTTTCGGCCACCAAACAGCCCGCCCTCTCGGTTGCTAAACGGGCCGCGACTGTACCGTCGCCGATGCTGCCGTCAAAGCCACCGTCAAAACTACTGCCACCGAAGCCGCTCCTGCCTCCATGGCCTCCCATTCCATTCCACCCATTCCACCCATTCCGTCCATTCCGCCCACACCTCCTATGCCACCGCCCATTCCGCCGCCGATACCACCCATCCACCCATACCACCCATACCACCCATACCACCGAATCCGCCTCTGGCCCATGCGTTTTCGTCGACAACAAAAGCTCAGTCGGAGTCATGGAGCTCGTTCCATAAAACGAGTTATGAACTTGAATAAGCCCGGCACCTCATAGAGTAATGATCTTGTACGGACTGCTTTCCTTCGAGTCTTGGATAAATGCCGTGACGTTTTCGAATATCCCTCGAGCAGCCTTGGTATGTTCGAGTGATTCACCGCGAGCTTGGAAGAAGAGCACCATTGGGCCTGTGACATAGAGCGTTGCCATCGACGTTCCAAACTCGGTGGCATAAAATCAATCTTTTAGGGATAGGTCGGGATGATGTTTCCGCCTAGAACCAAAGTGGTGGGTTTGAGATACACGTCGTTCAGGGAGCCGCATGTGTTAGAAGCGAGCAGGGAGCTAGTTAATTTGAGATCAGACGAGAGCACTGAGGAGAGGATTGAAAAGAGACTCACGTAGACGTCACCTTGCTGGTAAACAAGCGCAGCACTATGGTCCCCAACCGTAACGCCACCCAGGTCCTCCCCCATGTTATCATATATCACAAAGAACCTGCCGCCCTAGGTCGCCTCGGCATTCTGCATTTTCTGAGTAAACCGGCATGTCTCATGAGGAATCAAGGCGGCGTAGTTGGTGGAGTTGGACATCTATCATAAACGCCGGAAGCGAGTCGCACGCGTCAGCCGCAGAGCTAGTGTCGGAGGTGATAACGTAGATCTGGAAGCTGGCTAGGATGTTGAACGGGAGGAATGAATGGTGTGGAGTATGGCGCGCGGACGTGGAAGACTGTCGTAGATTGACTGTTTACGACGGTACTAAAATATTGTCAGACATAAATTTTGATAATTATGTAGACAACGACACTCACTCGTTAACGCCACCAACCGAGATAAGATCCAAGCATACCACGACCCGTAATGGCCATCAATCCCAGCCGCAATGCTGATAGCTTTCCCCTGGCTAGCGATCTCACTGGCCGCGACGGCCAAAACACCATCAGACCACCCCTCGGCACCACCGAGCGACAAGAAATCTTGCTCGTCATGGTAAACACATCCAAAAATACGACACGCAATGAGAGTCAACTTGTACGCGAGACCGGAACATCGAACGGATTGGATGGATTGGCGGTAATAATGCCTGCAGCATGCGTTCCATATCAATTACGCTCATTCAACGGCTGGAGCCATCAAAAACGACGTCATTGTTCCTGGTTTCTGGTCTCAGCGCGTGGAAGAAAATAAGGTCAGCAAATGAAAAACTCACCCCGTTGTCTGATTCCTGCCTAATTTCTCCGCGTACGCGTCTCCAGCGAACTCATATCCCCCAATAATGTTATTGTCAGGCCCAGGTTCACTGCCAAGGGCTAGGTGGGTATATTCGATCTCGGAGTCGACCAGCCGATGGAGATGCCCTTGCCGAAGACATCTTCGGCCACCAGCCTGTTGACGCCTGTCAGCTCGTGCAGAGGGTAGTTATTTGGCGTGTCAGGATTGAGGCGGCGACCGGGCCACTACCCACGGGCAGCTTGCGGCAGTAATTGGGGTGAATCGCCTAGGTTTAGTTTAGCCAATATCGTTCAGTGAAAAGTTGATGTTTACGCACCACCGCACCAGGCCCTCTCCCGGATTCGAGGGATCAACGCCCCAAGTGGCAAGCGCCATAGCCACATCCGTAAAAATGTCCTCGACAAATTGCTTGGTCGCCTTCTAAGCGCAACGTGCGCCTGGAGGTCGTGGTAAAACTCTTCATGGACCGAGATAAAACCGCGTATAGGGTGACGAAACCCCTCTCGATAATAAAACTATAACCGATGAGAAATTAGCTACCAGTTCGACATGCACCACGTCAAGAATCAAGGTCTAGGAAATCACGTACCTAGGCGCGACATTCGCGTGGGGCAGTGCGAGACCGTATGGATCTCGGCAGTGGCAACAAGCTACATGACGGCTACAGCGGCGACGTTAAGAGGTACCCTGATGGTTGGGTGATCTAGAGACAAGGGAAAAGGAATGTAAATGCGAGAGGGTGGGGGTCAAGATCATAGTCAACGTCAGGATTTATAAGAATGAAATACCGGTCACGTGCGAGGTACGGCATCAGTCCCCAGGCGAGCGCCTGGTTTAAACCGCTCATATGCCCTGGCGCGTTCCAATGATACCTGAAGACAGCCAAAATACACTCAGCAAGAAATGGTGGGTGTAATAAAGAGTTATTACAGGATATAACACCCTTACACCATTACACAACCCCCCTATTTAATAACATGCCTTAACACCTCATAATTACACCATGTAGATTACACCATATAATGATACCACATAATTACACCAAGCAATAACACCAAGGGATTACACTATGTGATCATACTATGTAATCTCACCAAGTAATTTCACCAAGCAATTGGACTATGTGATCACACTCTGTAGTTACACTACATTGTTACACAGGGAGATTGCTATGTGTAACCACACCCAAATTACATACACAAAAAACAGACAAATGGGTCACCCAGATAGTCCTAGATCAGATAGCTAACCTTGTGGAGATTAGATAGTTGTTTAGATTGATCAAATGTTGATCGGCCGATCACCCAAGGCATTGGAAGATCATTAATCTATCAATCAAATAGAATAGATATGATCCACTTAATAAGCATTAGTCACGGGAATATCTTAATGCAACATCATGTTGCTCAAACTTAGGGTGAGAGGTGGTTCAATTGACAACGAGAAACTGATTAAGTACAAAAGCAAACTAAAGTCGGGAGTCCGCAAAAATCAAAAAAGCGCCGCCATCAGGTCTGAAGAGGTGAACGTGCACGAGTTAGTTGCTGTCAGCGGCGAAGATAATGTACTCACGGTCGGGCGATAGGCTTGGGGGCAAAGACGAGACAAGACACACGACGTGAGAGAAGACTATGAGTGAGCTGAGGTGAGTGCGAGGGCAAGGGCAAGGGCAAGGGGATCGGTGAACGAGAGAGGACGAGGGAGGACAAGTGAAAGAACGAGAGGGCAGGGGGATTATATACTATTACAAAGTAAACATGGTGATACAAGTACCGGGCGCCGCGGGTGAACACGATCCGCATCAATCCGCAGCTCGCCCTTTGCCTTTCGAGTGGGCATGGTGATGATGATGATGATAACGGTGGTGCTTGTCGGGCTTGGCGGCGGAAGGATGGTCGCCGAACTCGGCGTCGCGATCGCGAGATGACGAGCCCGGCCGAACTCGGTTGGCGTGGGTCATTGGTTGAGCCGACCCACGGTCTTGAGCGACTCCGGCGTAGTCCCTTAGTGTAAAACAACATTAGCTTGACGTTGGCAATGGAAAAGAAACCGCAAAACATACATGCCGTACCAAAACCAGTCTTTCTGGAAGTCCAACAGCTGGCTGGACGGCGACTCAGCGTACTTGTTGAGACTGCGAAGATGTTCTTCATACACCAGACGTTCGTTCTCAACATGAAGCACCCGCCGCTGAAGATAGCCGGACTTCCACTCAGCGAGGCAATGTTGAGTGATTGTAAGCCCCATGGCGATGGCGGGGCGAGGGAGGGGGTAAAAAATATCGTGGTAGACCGCGCCGACTGATTCGGGCGCCCAGAAAAATGCGGAGGCGAAGCACTTGTTTAACCCTGGGTGTTGGTACTCGTTAGCCCCTGGCTCAAGGTTCTGAGACGTCATCCGTTAGCGGCAAGATACAGCAGGAAAGGGGAAGGCTTACCGGGCAGTAGAAGCCATCAGGCAGAGCTCTCTTGATGAGCCGACGGTTATACTTTACGTCCGCAGACGTTCGCGCCGGGCTGATGAGTCCATACTCGCTGATGATAGCTGAGCGAACACGCTCTGTAGCCTGACCGCGAGACCAGGAATTCCGGTGGGTCATCTAAAAGGCGTCAGCACACAACATTAGCGAAAGAAAAAACACTTACGATGCCCAGGAGGGGGAGCGGCGCTTTCATGATCGGTATATCACGCAGTTCACGCTCCCAAACACGATTGTAGCAAACTTCTGCCCTGCGGCTCGCCTTCGAATGTTCATCGTATCCGCCTTCCGTGATAGAAGCGGCGAGAAGCTCCGGAATCGCAAGAGTAGCGATATGTCGACGAAAGCCAGGATAGTCGTCAAGGGTGGGCCGGTGACGTGGACGCTACGTACGAGCTTCAGCAAGAGAGCAACAAGCAGGAAAAGTAAATGTACTTACGTTTTTGCCGAGTGTGAAGGCCGCCTCGGCCTCGAGAACAGCGGCATGCTCTTCGGCCGATTCGGCGCGTTGACGCTTCAACGGATTGGGCGCGGCAAGCTGGGAGAGTCGGAGATCGTCCAGAACTCGTGCCAACACCCCGTACTCGTTAGTCACGTGGGCACCTGGATCGGTTGCCGTTTGTTTGGCCAACTGGGCTGCCCAAGCAAGGACGGCGTTGAGGTCGGCGATTGGAGGCGGTTGGGGCAGAGCAGACGTAGAAGGATGGTTCGAAGTCGCGTGAGAGTGCCGTGAGGCAGAAGTGGCTGCAGGGCCAGCGGAGGATGCAGCGGATACTTGAGCATGTGATGGAACGGGGCGAGGAGGGAGTGGACCTCGAAACGGCGGCGTCCGACGCTGCCGCTTGAGGGGACGTACGATCGGTGGATCATCATCCGTGTCGACTGTATCCGTATTCGTGTCAGACTCGTCAGACTTGTCGACACCGGGGCTGGGTTTATAAGCAGGCTTAAGGCTTGAACGAGGGGCCGGGGTTGGCTGAGGATAGAGGAGCGGTTGATGTACTGGGGGGATACGTTGCGAGATTGAATCCTCTGGCCCGAGTTCGACAAACTCGGGCTCTGGTTCAGACTCAGTGGCGCTGCCGTCAGCCAACGCCTCTACGCGCTGACCCGGCGCAGTCGAGCTGAGCGCCGCGGCATTGTCTGATAAATAAGCTGTCAATTAGCTGTCTTGCGTGTGTAATATGACAGGCTTACCAGCAACTCCTCCGGCGGGTGGCCGGTGTCCGCCGCCCAAGACCACTCGTCCGGTCGATTGCAGGAGTGCCTGCACGTCATAGGTAACTGAGCGCGAATGGAATACGAAGTGCATACCGGAGCACTTTCCCCCTCAACTTCCATGGGACCCGCGTGAGCATCTTCCTCATAACTTTTGACCGCAGCAAGGACCTGGTTAATCGTTTTTGTTGAGAGCCTCGACGCATCGGTGCCGAGCGCAACCGACGCGCGGCAGACCGCTTCTTCCCGATCGATCGTGTCAAGCGGGTCGCGCGTGAGACGCTGATCCGCCACGCGCGAGCGGCCAGAAGTGGATCCCGCTTCGGCAAGCGGTTCTAGATTACCGTGTTAATATAACGAGCCGCATTTTGAACAAATAACCTAAGTACACTCACCCGGCGATCCTTCGTCGCTCGAAGGCTCAGGGTCGGGGTCCGACTGGACGATTCGACCGGGCCTGGCGCCTCGCTCTCCCCATGGCTTCTTCAATTTCGACTTTCCTGACTTGGATTTCGGCTTGAACTTCAGCGTGGCCTGCGAGGGAGTGGACGCTCGGCTGGTCGCTTGCGAAGCCGCTTGGTATGCATCTAATCATAAGTGAGTACGGCGTAAAACACTAAAAATCAAATAGAAGACTCACCAGACTCGCGTTTGTGGTTTGAAGGTCGACGTGCGCGCGTGGAGCGCCTTGTTCCAGCGGTCGATTCCGCTGCTGAAACAGGGCTGGGGGCACGAGGCTAGAGATTGACAAAAGATGAGCAACGGAAAATCCCAGCAAAAACACACAACTTACGGACGATGTAGGCGATATGATGAGTGGTTGGACGGGGGGGTAAGTTAATTTCGGACTCGTAGTGGAAGTTTTGGATTGATGACGGGTGGAGGACATATGGTGCACGCTCTTGGTGCATCATTTTCCTGTAGTACTTAACGAGAAAAAAAAATACGAGTACGAAAAAGAAACGGAACTTAGATAGAATGCACGCTCCTCGCTCCCGATAGCAACGAGCGTGGGATGCCGTGGATAACCGCGTTATCGGACGTTATTTGTGGAGGCCGGATGGGCAAGGTCGCCCGTATATAGAATGGGCGCCGGACGTGTCAGGCGAAACCGGCGCCGGTGTGTTGCGAAAGGCTGAGGGAGAAATAATTGGCGAGAATGTGAGCGCACGCCGAAAAACGAGGCACAGCAAACTTACCATAATAGGTCAGAGCGGGCTGAATATGGCCAGATTCGTGCGCCGCAAGCCGGGTTGCCAGGAACGAATGACAAATGGGTTGGCTAGAACGAAGGAAATGGAAATAATGCTCAATAAGTTCGATAATCGTGCAACGCGTGGATGTTGTAAAGAGGACATACGTGAAATCTTCAATTTTGACTTTACCCACTGTGTGACTCCTCGTAATCTGAGACATCCCAGTAGATGCCGCGCGGGAGACCGTCAACATCTGCGCGAGCGGCGCGCTGCGCCGCAATGATACTTCCCATGCTACCCAAGGCCAATAGCGCTCCCATTCCCTTACGCTACTCTGATAAACGGCTCACTTGTCCCTATTGCCGAATACGCCTCAATACGAGGGCGGGTCGCCGAATACATATCCTCCTCCATCCGCCCTGTCGAGCTCGATACGAGCTTTTCAAGCTTCAACAGAGGGAGCGTAAAAGGAGGGAACGCGAAGAGAACGAGGCAAATGAGCCACTTACCAAACGATTGCGCGCGGATGAGGATATTCCTCAGGCTGCTGGACCGTCGAGACCACCCCCTCCAAACTCTCAGTCACCCGGGCCACCCTCCCCAGATTCTCAGGCATCGAGCTTGATCGATGCCGGCGACGGATCGTTCATCGAGACATTTTCGAACGCTGCAGCGGGCGCGCCGATTAGTCCGCAGAAGAGAGGCGAGAAAGACTTACCGGAGTACTTGGAGAAATGCGGAAGGCTCGGGGACCACGATTTGTTCGAAACGGCGGAGATATTGATGACAACGGGCTTAAATTCAGCAGGGAGAACGAAACATCTAAAGGGACCAATAGTGAGTAACACTGCACGAGACGAGGTGGTGATTTACTTACCGTTGGTCAGTACAAGCAGTGGAAGGGAAAGGGCAAAGCCGTTTGGGGGAACGACGACGAGTTGATGCGGGAGATCGATCGTTTACCAATGGGGCCAAAGTGGACGACGGTGCAGGTCACAGCTGGGAAAGGCAAATATAAGCGAACCCATACTGTCTACCTACGGGATGTTTTAGCCGTAATTCGCCAGTTAATTGGCGCAAGGCGATTCAAGCGCTGGATGAAGTACGCCCCCGAGCGACACTGGACCTCGCGCGATCGAAAATGCCGGGCGTATGACGAGATGTGGAGTGGGGAGTGGTGGTGGCGTACGCAGGTGAGTGCTGGATGGTTCAAGGAGAACATTAGATTCTTACACCGTGTACAGCTTCTTATAGGCAATAAAAATGGGACCGTTGTCCCCTTAATCGTCGCGAGCGACGAGACAACCATGGCCAACAACCCGCGTGGCCCGAAGGGGCATCCCGTGTACCTTTCGATAGGGAATATCAGCAAAGTCATACGGCGTAAACCCACGAAACGGGCCATGGTGCTTATCGGTTACCTACCGACCGATTCGTACGGCGATGTTGCCGACCTGGAGATTCGCAGGCAGTACCGCGGCGAGCTTCTCCATCGGTCGCTTGAGAAGATTTTCGAGCCATTAAAGACCGCGTCTTCCGACGGCCTACTTGCCTGGTGCGCGGACGGATACTGCCGCCACATTTATCCAATTATCGCCTCATGGATCGCCGATTGGCCAGAACAGAACAACCTCGCGTGTACGACTCAGGGCGGATGCCCCAAGTGTATGCAAGGGTGGAAGGGGAGGGGCGATCGAGGACCGAGGGTACCGCCGCGCGACCCGGACGACACGCTCGAGGCGCTGAAAGCATACAAGAAGTCGAAAAAGCCAGCGGTGTTGACCGCTCTTCGCTTGAGGGCGATCGAACCCTTTTGGGCCGGTATTCCCCACATGGATATCGGCAACTGTCTCACGCCAGACCTGCTCCATCAGCTCTACAAAGGCATGTTTGAGCACGCACGGGACTGGGTCGAAGATTTGCTAGGTACCGAGGAGTTCAATAGACGGTTCAAGAAAATGCCGGGCGCGAAAGACCTACGGCATTTCAAGAAAGGCGTTACGACCGTCAAAAACTGGGCTGGGCGCGAGACAAGAGATATGATGCGGCAGTTTCTGCCAATCGTTGTCGATGCGCAGGCCCCGGCGGACTTTGTCCGTATGATTCGTGCGCTCCTCGACTTCTCGTACATCGCTCACGGCGCCCGGTTAACCGACATCGATCTTGAAGAGTTGGACAACGCTCTTGAAGCGTTCCACAAGACGAAGGGAGTCCTCCTGGCGAACAAGATGGTGAAGGCTGACGGGTTCAATCGAATAGCTAAGTTACATATGCTTAGCCATTATACTGATGACATCCGCGAGCTTGGGACGCCAGACGGGTATAGTACAGAAACGCCAGAGTACTTACATATCGTCTATGTTAAGATCCCCTGGCGTATGTCGAACCGCCGGAACCCCTTCCCGCAGATGGTCAAGTACGTGCGACGCCTCGAGGCGATACATATACACCGGACAGCAATCGACGAGTACTACGGGGAGCGCAAGGGAGCCGACGAGGAGGAGATCCGATTAGCGCTCAAGTTACTCGAAGACACAAGCGAGAACGAGACTGGGAACGATAGCGAGAGCAAGATCAATGGCGACGGCGACAGCAGTGACAATGGCGGCAGCAGCGATAGTGACAGCGACAGCGGGGGCGAGAGCGATACTGAGAACGACGAAGACGGCGACGAGCTAGAGGAGGAGTCGGACAAGTCGGCGATAGCGGGTAATACATACTACCCCCGACCCTCGATCCGGATTGCTCAGCAGCCGACGGTCCGGCACGTTCCTGGGCACGTGCTGATATCGTCATACGGCTGTTCCGACTTCGTCCGAGTCGTACGTGGTTTCCTCCTCTCAAAAATAGGCCAAAAACCACTCCTCCTTCTCCCCTCCGATACCTTCAACGTCTGGCACAAAGCCACTTTATTCCACCCTGCACTCCCATTCGCGCCCGGCGAGCCCCGTCATCGGGACGTCGTTCGGGTGCAGCCTCCAACTCGAGACAAGGCTGGCCGCGTCAACGGCCCTGGCGTGTTTGACACCGCCCTTTTCCCAATCGGCCGTGGGCTTGGCATCTCTGGTAAGTCGCCCTCTCCCTTGCGTCGCCCTCTTTTTTCGACCTGCTGATCGTTGGCGTCCATCCCTAGGTTTTCGCGCTGGCCGCGTTCGCGCAATATTCACTCTCCCTCGACATGTGTACCACATCTATTCCAGGCCACTAGTCTTCGTCGACCTCTACACGCCCTTCTCTGCTGACGCTACCAGCTCTCATCGTCTCTACCAAGCCGTCCCGTCTCGCTCTGAAACCCATCCGCCTGCGTCTGTTGTTCTCCCACTCGCCTCTATCGCCATGGCGTGCCACCTGGCGCCCGACTTCTCGTCCCCCCGACTGGATCAATATCTCCTCAACGATTATTACAACCATTTCACCTTTCTTTTAATGGTTTACTGGCGCCGCTTGAATGCTAATCGGCTAACATAGCCCGACCGGTGAGTAACTATCTCTCCTCGTCAACACTCACTAATATCTCGCTTCTAGGATGTTTCTCTACCGCTTTGTCTCACATGTATTACTTCCTGCCCTTTACCCCTTGCCCCCTGCATCTCCTCGTCGTCACACCACATTGAAAATGTGGCCATGTATCAGTTCCATCATCGCTGTGGTGCACATTGGACTGCTGTCTTCTTCATTCTCACTTGCCGTTGTAGTTTCTCTTACCTAAATACATCTGAACATTTCACCTTCGCCTGCGCGGTTGGCACACAACCAATCGTTTTGATTTTTCTTTTGAAAAAAATAAAAATAATAATAAGTGAGGTGTTAACTCACAATGCAATCATGCTGTGTTACTTCCTCGTATTACAATGGAGCAATATAGTTACCCCAGCGTAATGTACATGGGTGATGTGGTGTAATCGGGTGATATTAAATCCTTACACATCCCCCCGGTTTAATGACACCAACATTTCTTGCTGAGCAGATCTATAGGAGTGAATCTACGTCTCTAGAATCGTTGAGAATAGTCTTCGGCGCACTTATACCGGCAAATGAATGGCTGTATAAGGGAAGAATTGTGTCGGACCTACCTGTGCGTCTTGGCTTGCGTTGGATTTCTGCCGTACACATTCTCCGTTAGGATCGGTTTATTTTGGTCGGTTTCGCCATATTTGATCCAGCCAGAAAATTCTACAGTCGCGTGGCCCCATAGTCATGCACCTCCCTCATTTGTGTCCACTTCGAACGCAACAATGATAAGGGGTATCGGGACTTAAACTTCCGCCTCGCTTAACCACAACTATCAAAGGTCCTTCGGGGTATTTGGAGCAAATTCTACCAGGAGGAACGACAGATAGAACATGCAACGTCAGATGCGCATATACTCTGACCGCAGTGTATATCCTATCCGACCACGCCACCCGCCACAAGGCTGAGGAATAAATCAGAAGCAGTTTCTTCTCACCACTTATTGTCTTTTCTGCTCGAGATTCATCTAAAACTAGGAATAAAGTTGTACGAACTCCTGGATTGACCTGATGGCGACCTAGTAGCCACGGCGCTTAAAATCGCGCGTACACCAAATACCGCCACACTACAGGGGATTGGGGATTCTGGTTTGATGAGAAGGCTGTGCAAACTCTAGCGCTTGACCCAAGTTTCCGCTCGC